>JAUIMW010002706.1:0-10359 GCA_033557785.1 Enochrus cinctus | reverse complement strand
GCACAACAGATCTAACAATTGCAAAATTTTTGAGAAAAACTCCATAGCCCTGGCTAGGTCACGATTTAAACAAGCTTCATCGCGTTGATCTGCGAAGTTGCGGTTTAAAACAAGCTTTAATTCTTGCCAAGTAGTTGCTTCTCCAGATTTTTTTCCAATATTGCATTAAATATGTAAACCTATGAAAATCATTCGGATCGTTAGTACTAAAAGTCGTCAGAAGACTTTCACTTGTTTTAATAAAACGTGGCAACACATTTGGATTGCCATCAAATGTCGGTATGGAATTCAAGTATTTTATCTTAAAAGTAGGAGTAGACATTGTATTTAATTTTGGCTTACTATTTTCAGTAATCGAAATATTTCTTCTAACTCTTCTGTTCCGTAAGACATGGAACGTTTAAAAGGTAATTTAAAAATTAAGGAGTCTAATCAGGTTTTAAAGGCAATTTAAAAAGGCAATAAGGCAAATGATTGAGTTGTAGGATAATCAGGTCTCGTCTGGTTAATTGTTAAAACAAATGCTTAATCACCTCAGACTATCCTGTTCGCAGCGCCTGTTATCTTATGCGGTTCGATAACAAGATATTTAAATAAGTGTAATTAATTTTTATTTAAATACAACCAAATAATCAATTTTGTTATTTAATTATTTATTAAATTTTTCTTATTAAATTGTCCTTTTATTTAATTGTTTTAATATTTCGTAGTTTATTAAATGTATTATAATTTTCAAAGTAAATAAAAATATATTCTTTTTAAGTAATGTTTTTGTTTTAACTATGATATTCAATGTTTGTTTAAAATAATATCTGTTCCGAATAAATGATATTTTAAAATGTAATGAATTTAAATGTTAATTGATTACCCTTAAAAATGCGTACTATCATTGCAGTAGCCCTGAGTGTAAATTTACAACTGACTTTTTGACGCCGAAACGGCTACTTATATACACTTTGGTATTTCTAAAATTGGAGATTCAGGACCGTACATAACTTCTTATAAACAGAATTGTAAATATTTTTGTGAAAGTAACCGCTGAATAGTGCCATAGGCTTCTGCGATACTTGAGTCTTCATTTAGAATTTTTAATATAAAGCAAACTCGATCAAAATCAGGTTGTATCTATTAACGATATAAGATATTATTTGATAACACTAATGCTAAGTAACTGAATACAGTCACGCCACGAATTAAATAGCATAATTTGACAATTTCTTATCATAATCACATCAAATGATTAAATGGAAAAATAAATTTAAAAGTAAAATAATTGATCATACAGCTTATCATACTAAATAAATTAAATGATAATTTTATTGCAGTCAGATTTGACGCCATAATTGAGGTTCTCAAATTAATTTTTTCAAATAATTTAAGTAACCCTTCCTTCTGGTCTAGGCTATATTTGTTGAAACTATTAAGCTGTGGAGATCAAACCAATTCCGTTCAACCCAAACTATGATCTCGTTATTAGGGAAGTCGAGCGATTAAATCAGTAATTGACAGTTGGTATTGGAATTCTTTTCGATAGGTTTTTCTTCCATCAACTCTTATAAATAGTTGGCTTTTTTCATAGGGGATGCCAGTAGTCCCATCAGTTAGTGGAATTAATTTAATCGTGTCGTTCCACTAAACAAAAGACAATTAATAAATATCAACAATGACTTATTCCTGCATTTTAATTACAAATATCTTCTTTATTCTAGTTATTCGGATCTTATTGCCTTTGTAATTTACTGAAGTTCATTAGCAACAACGTAAGAAGTCCTGTCACTAGATATTACGAGCCATTTTCTGATACCCTCTCAAATTTATATAAACTCAGAGTTTATATAAATTTCTTATCTAAGATTTACTTGGAACTACATTATTTTGGCAAATGAGGTGGTCATCAAATTTTGTGGCTCAATCCGGGGGCTTATCAAACTTTGCAGTAGACGTGCTTACACATTTTGCTGTATAATGGCGTGTCCATCACATTATTATCGTCATTTTCAAAAATTTAAATAATAGACCCGTCGCAATATATGTACGTATAAAAATATCTAATTTTATAACTTATGTCTGGGGACTTTGCTGACCAATTAATAGGAACGATGTCAGGCCTATTTACAAACCAATCAACAATTTTCGCTTGATGTATTGAAGAATTGTTCTATACGATATATATTGACCTATCAGGATAAATTGTTCTCACACTTCCTCCAATATTCCAATGTATTCACGAGAATTCATCCTACTGCTAACTTCGGTAAGTTCTTCAGGCCCTGCATTTGCCATTCGTCCCCAGAAATTAAGACTAATTTGACTACTTCTCCTTATTTTTTTTATATGTGACGGTTGATATCAGCATCTTAAGGGCCTATTAAGTGGTTTTTGGACATTTTGGTACGATGAAAATGTTTTTTTCATCTGTAAAGATGACTCGACTCCAATTTCTAGTCATATTGCTTTTATATTTATGCTATAAGGAGACTTCCCTTGGAAGTAGTCAATTCTGTTAAGACAATTTTACCGTACATGATTGTTCATTAACTTCTTGTTAATCGGTTACTGGTGACTGATGATAACAATATAGTGAACAAAGAGTTTTACAGAGACTACTTCAACGATCCACAAAATTATGTTCACAAATATCAAACTCAACAAATAAAACCTACTAATGGCCTACTGCCAAACAGCCCCTATATTCCATAAATAATTGGAACGGATTTTCCTTCAATAAAATAACATTCACTGAAAACTATTGAAGGGTATAGTTTTGATAGCTAATAAAAATTTGAACTGACAATTTAATGTTAGGTAAATTATTAAGAATTACATTGCATAGTAAGCTAAACTATATCTCAATAATACTGAAGGTAAGTATATGATATATATAATAATATGACTTAAGAAATACAAACTGATTTTGATCAAGTTTGTATTATATTAAAAATAAGTGAAAACCAGAGAATAAGTATAAAGAAAACTATTTAATATCACAAGTATCGCTGAAGCATATGACTCTATTCAGCGACTAAATTTCAGAAAAATATAAATACTATTTTATTACAAAAAATACCGTTCTGTTGGTCTGAGAGGGTGAATACGTGACAATTCTGTTTTTAAGAAATAAACGCAAAAAGTTCAGGTGCGAAGCACAAGTTTTAGCCAAGAAATGTTACACTACATTCGCCTGCTTATTCAAATGATATTTGTGAATATGTGTGAATGATACATTTACTTATAAGTTAAGTTCAACATCTTAGCAAAGTTTAAAAATAAACGTAATTAGATTTATTTTAATTAACGCTTAAATAATCTTTGTAATTATTAATTTATTTGTTTAGTATTTTTAATTTCGGTATTAAATTGTTTGAAATAAAATTAAAAAATTCTTCTCAACGTAAATTAATAAATTTCTTTTTTGTAAATAAAAATAAACTCTTCTTTTAACTTAAAATAAACGTTTGTCGAAATATAATGTTCAATATTTTCTTAAAAATGATCTTTTGTTTCTTTAAATAATGTAATTAAATTACTTGTTCTTAAATTAAAACTATTATCGTAAAAATAATTTGAATAAGAAAAAACTTTACATGACGAGTGTGTATTAACAACTGTACTTTGGGGCCGAAAATGGGGGTTTATATACACTTTGTTCAGCTAAAAAGTGGGGGTTCAGGACCGGACTTAACTTGTACTTTACTTTTGCGTGTTGCCACCTCATTATACTGAAATATTTAATAAGTCCATGGGTGTACTAGGTTCGCTTAGATATAATATTTGTCTAACAATATTGTGCAAATTTTACAATTTTAGCCAAAGATGACCCGAATATTGGATAATCGTAGAAGATTACATCATCAACATTTTATTTGTTTACTTTATTGATAACTCTTGTTTGTTTTAATATAAAAAATACTCTATAGTCTTTATAATTATGTAAATTTTCATATAAAAATTTTCAGAAAAATTCTAGCCCTCCATTTTTAAAATAAATACTTTTTTTACTTGACAACAGCCACAATAAGGAGAAAACTACGAGTTATATGGTGAAATGAACCCTGGAAGTAATAATGAGATATCTAGAGAACGAAGACTAGCTACAAGGATTTTGTAGATTCAAAAACTAGCGCCACCAACTATAGAGTAAAGTTAGAAAGCAGAACAGAAAAGTTACTCAAATCAAATCGATGTAACAATCTTCAAACCATCTTTGTTTACTAAACTGTTGTTATAATTGTTATTATTGTATTGTCGCCTTGGTTGGCCAAAAATTTATTTTATTTATTTTACAATGCTCCTTAATTTTAAGGAATTGTTTAATTTCAATTCAGTTCAATAAGGATATGGCAATTAAATTTATTGGATAATATTAAACAAATTTAGAATTTAACTTTATTAGTAAAAATTACTAATTTGATTTTTCTTTTTGTCTGAAGTAGTACTTGCGAAATCGTATATTCAAATACTACAAATCTTGCTAACACACCCATCACCAAATGGTGTTGAAATTGAAAGTCACCTTCAACAAAGGAAGATAGAAAAGGTAGAGAATAGCTCTAACCACTATAACCCACCATTAAAATTGCACAACAAGAAAAATATATATTAAAAAACAAACTCAGCATGAAGAATAATAATTAGGAAACCTCAAAGTACACATGCTACTCCTAAATTAAATAAAATACAATCCCGCTATTTAAGAAAATCTGATAATTATTAAGAAGTTACTCAGCTAAGCTAATGTGAGATTACTGTTACTGTATAATCTGTTTTGTAGTAACCATTAAATATTTAAGTTGTTTATGACTAATGTAATGCAAAAGGTACTTGGATTCACTATACAGGATTACTAAGCCATCGGTTTTTTATGTTATAGATGATGAAGTTCTCCAAAAATGCATTGCAGAAAGGGTGGGATAAAAAGAATAAATATTAATTCATTTAATTTTCAGAATTGTAAAATGTTCTACCGGAAATTATTCACAAAAGATGAACTTTAATTTCTTTTTAATTGCGGATTTCCAAACTTTTTCTAATTGGACCTATAATGGAAGGACTTGATTACTGCAAGAACCCTTCTGAACAGCGGTTAGCACAATTTTTCTATATATCAAAACCTGTTTCCTTGAGAGTTAAAACTACTCGACCAGAAAAATCGATCAAAAATGTTGAATAGTAGAATATTAAGTTTTTAAATTTTTGGCTATTAATAAGGTCATTCTGCTCACATAATTTTCCCGAATGAGTTCTTGATTTGAGTATTAAAATTATTTCATTAATTATTCTATAATGCTTCCTATAATACATAATATGTCTTATATTTAAAGAAACTTTTCTACTTCTCCAATAAGAGGTGTTACAAATAAAGATTGAAGCTTTGGTGAGTTTGTTTTTTGTTTGTATTTATCGCCAAAGTGTATACCCTCTGGCATGTACCCAATTATTCAATTAAATAATAATCTAAACTAAGTTCACGGATACCGTGGTTTTCCTTATACTAATCGTTGCTTTAATGAGTTTATAATTTATCTTGAAAATCATACTAATGCATTGTACGCGGTAGGTAGGTAACCAGTACGTTAAGTAAACACAAATTGTTTTGAGCGTCAGAACATTTTTCTTGCAATTTATAAATTTCGGTGATTTTTTGCAGGTAATTAAATATTATCATCACTATTAATTTAATAAACCTACTCTTTAATGAATTCATTTTTCGATATATTTATTTTCTTGTTTAAAATCAGTTTAAAATGTAAAACGTTAATTTTAAGTTTAACTACGGTAAAATGTTGTGAAATAAAGTGTTAAATACTCTTTCTAGTTAATTGATTGTTGTTGCGCCAAAAAAAGTTCTATATGAAAGGTAGCCATGGAGTCACATGTGTATACAAGAAATTGATTTTCCTCACTTTTAGGAAAGTTGTTACAAACAAAATATCATTTCTACGCTATTGTGCAGTGTCACATTATAAAAAATGTATAACTATCCGGGGTAAGTCTAAAATATGTTCTTAAATGTTATGCAGGGATGTATTCCACTTTTTGAAAATACATCAATATTAAAAAATTTGTATAGATTATAGTATTTGACGCTATTAGGTGTAATTAACTCTCGCGTTCATGCCGTCATGAAATAAATTATTTTACCTTGATGTTATCTAAATACAAATAAGTATGATACATATATATAATGTTCATACTTACTGTAGTAATAGGTGCACATCAGCGCTTGAGTGAGTGAGCGTTTTTAAAAATAATTTCCACTTTTGTCAAGGTAAAGTTAAAAATTGAAATATTGACTTTAATACACATTTAATAATTGTCTAAATACTAAAGTGTAACTATAAGGTGAAAAATACTCATCAAAATTATATTTGTAACTTTAATAACAAAATATGCTTATAAACTAGTTAAAATGGACGTCCAGATAAGTTATCTGTGTGTTCCGCAATAAATTCGGTCATAATAATATATTATTGTGCGGTGAGCTTACTAAAAGTGATCTTTCATTTTAGAATGGAGAAAAATCAACCTCCACCATACAGTGTGCAACCGCCACCACCAGGTTTCGCTCCACAAAATCCACCACCACCCGGAGGTAGGTTTAAGAATTAGAGAGTTGTATGTCGCTAATTAAAATCTGATTTTCAGTTGCTTTTCAACAAGTAACGGTAGTTTCTTCACAATTTGGACCAGATCCGCAAAATCTGCAATGCCCATCTTGCCACGCTGACATCACGACCAGAGTCGAGTCAAAACCAAATTCAAAGACGCATTGTTTTGCTTTAATTCTTTGTTGTTTCATGTAAGTATTTCTTGTTTTTCAATCGATCAATTTCTACATTAGCCAACCTAAACAGATAAATCTTTATCTTAGGTTAATATTTATCATATGACAAAACTGCAGATAACAACAAAAGTTAAATTTTTCTCTTGAATTTTTAAGCTGTCGATCTATTCCGTTAGTTAGTAAAAATATTCACAATAATCAGAGGTGATGTTGGAAATGTGCTATCAGAGATAAAACTGAAGTATGTAGATGAAAAGAGATTATGTATAAAAATTAAGCATCGATTGATATTGCTTAATACTATATTTCTTCTCATAAAACTTTCATAAAAGCTAATAGTTTTTCTTCATTTCTTTCAGATGTTGGCCATGCGCATGGATACCCTACGTCATGGATTCTTGCCAAAGTAGAAATCATTACTGCCCTAATTGCAATGCCTACTTGGGAGTATATGATCAATAATGTCAGAAAACAGAAATGTTATTATGTACTATAAAAACTATATTCTTTTATTAGAGTATAATTTTTTTAATAATAAGAAATACATTGTATTGACGTGAAATGCATGAAATTATTATTAAATTTTTAAATTTATATTTTTAAGCAGCCTAGTCATTTATATATTTTTATGTAGAAATATAAATGAATTTAACCAATGAATTAGTTGTGCTGTGTGTGTTACTGCTACTGCTTAAAGCTTAATACAATTGTTTAGTAAACGTATTCTTTAAAAATGTTTATTTTTTTTTTGTAAATCATTTAGATCATTTATTGCAAAGCCATGAAAAACCACTTATTTTGACTATCCATAAATTTTATAATTTTGTAGATTTTTGTAGATTTCCAGACCTTAGACTAAAGGAACACTTATAGCATCTCTCAAAGCTTTGCTGAAAGAATTAGCGTACTTGTAGATAGGTGAAAAAGTGTTCTAGAAATAATAGATTCTATCTGGATCTGGAGCCTTCCTATTCTATGTCTTTTTGATACCTCTAATCACATCTACCACCTCGTAAGTAGTTGAACATCGTTTATCTTTATCTTTCAATTGTTTAGGAAATCTTTCATTCTGTTTCAATCTTAACTCTTCTGGTTGTATACGAGCATGTAATGTATAGCTCAAATTGGCACATTAATACAATATCTAATGTACGTGCACTTTTTAGCTTTTGCTGATGAGGGATTAATAACAGCGTTCCATGTCAAATGACAATACTACTGGCATCCGTGTCAACAATAAATTGGCCTTCTGTTTGACGATATCCAAGCGCAGTCGAAATGGAGAGTGCAATCTTCAGCTTCTCAAATGCTTCCTGGCAATCTTCGGTCAAATCGTATTTCACGCCAGCCTCAGTCAATACATGCAAAGGTTTCGTAATTTTCGAGAACTAGGATACAAATATTCGGTTCATTAACATTATAAATTCTTGAGATTTTATAATTTTTGCTGCTGCTTCTTGTTTTTGTAATATAATTTCTTATGATCATTTACCTGCACATCAGATGAAAAATAACTGCTTCTTACAAACAGCAAGCTTTAAAGCTACAAGTCTATGTCAGTACGTGTGATAAATGCCTTTTGATTTCCCAGCATTATGGAAGAAAGGCAAGCCAGTGGGAACATTGGAGCCTGTGAATAACTCAATGTGAGGAAAAGTCTAAACACACTTTAGAAAGAAGAAACGTACAGAACAAGTTCAGAAACTTCAAGGTGATGCTGTAGACAATCTTTCTATTGACCAACAAGCTAAAGTGCCAACGTAATTGGGAGATTTATATAAAATATTTGCAACTACAGAGGCTGATTACGGTTGTACGAGCGTTTTTCAACACAGAATCGATACTGGAAACGCTACGCCCGTTAGTACTCTAGAATTGAAATGTGGGTATTGGCAAGTTGAAATGAAGACCAAGAAAAGACAGCCTTTACGATTGGTGATGGTTTTTGGCAATTTACAATGCTCCCTTTACCTTTGAGCGACTGATTGACCCGGTGTTGAAGGGATTTCATGGAGACATGCGTTGTTTCATGGAGACATGGGACGACGTCATCGTCAAGGACTTTCGAAGAACACCTTCGAAACCTGAGAGAGATCTTCGAGAGATTTAGAAGTGTCTATCTAAAACTGAGTCCAAAGAAATGTCACAACTTTAAGAAGGAAGTGAATTATATAGAACATGTGGTTTTCAAAGAAGGAATCTCTGGAAATCCAGAAAAAATAAAAATAGTTGCAGAGTGGCCAGTATCGAAAAACAAACACGAAATACGAAACTTATGTACCTATTACCGAATATTTGTATCCTAGTTCTCGAGAATTACGAAACCTTTGCACGTATTGACTGAGGCTGACGTGAAATACGATTGGACCGAAGATTTCCAGGAAGCATTTGAGAAGCTGAAGATTGCACTCTCCATTTCGACTGCGCTTGGATATCGTCAAACAAAAGGCCAATTTATTGTCGACACGGATGCCAGTAGTGTTGTCATTTGTCCAGGCCAGAAAGAAACTATTATGTTACAAGAAGAGAACTATTCGCAGTGATAAAAACTCTGGAACATTTCCATAAATATCTTTATGGGCGAAATTTTCTGTTCAGAAAGCCTTTATGGTAGCCAGAACAACAGTACAAATGGATGGATGAAGCACAAAGGAATTGAAAGCGGCGTAAGACATATCAGTTGTAGCTCAGTGGCGAATTAATAATTGAAGACTTGGGTGGGAAGAAATCTCCAATTTGAATTCCACCATTAAAAGTTATTGCGTACAATGGGAGTTCTTGCTGATAGAAGATGGTCTTCTTAAAAGAGCCTTGAAAATCTTAACGAACGAAAAAACTAATTTTTTCTGGTGGGCATCTTGGAGCCAAGAAAACTATTGAGAAAATTCGACAGAGGTTCTACTGGACAGAAAATGTCAAAACTTGAACAAAATATGAAGTGTGTGCAACTGCTAATGAACCATCGGGAAGTAGACGAGCTTTTGAAAGAATAGCAGTAGACATTGTTGGACAATTTCCAGAAACAACCACTGGAAATAAGTTCATCCTGGTTGCGATGGATTATTTTAGCAAATGGGAGGAAGCTTATGCTATACCAAACTAGGAATCCGTAACTGAGGGATTGGTCAAAAACTGAATCTGTCGATCTGGTGTACCATTAGAGCTTCATTCCAACCAGAGTCGAAACTTTGAATCTCGGCTATTTCAAGAACTGTGTAGGATTCTCGGGATCAGAAAAACCAGGATGACACCTCTGATCTATTCCTATTGCCTTATCGTTTATCACCTCAAGGCACCACTAGCGTATCACCAGCGAAGGCAGTGTTTGGAAGAGATCCCAGACTACCGGCAGACCTGTTACATGGCACATCACCATAAGAGAATGAAGTTGAAAAAGCTAACGTCAGGAAGCTGCAACAGTGGATGGACTATATCAAGGAATTGGTTCGTCGTAGAATTAGCGAAGGATCGCTACGATTCAAAAGCTCAAGCTGGACGTTTCAATCAAGACAAAGTTTGGCTGTCCTCTGCTAGCTGGCTCTGTCCATTTAAATATTATGACTTGAAGGTTCTGG
>JAUIMW010002705.1:0-10360 GCA_033557785.1 Enochrus cinctus | reverse complement strand
CTTTGGGATTGACTTTAACACATGATAATTATATTAATAAATCATAAATAAATAAAGTCAATTCAAAATATGTAGATTTCAGTATACCTAGACATACTCTATTTTAAAAAGAGAATTATTACTATTTTTTTTTAACTTAAGAAAAGATCACCAGGGGACCCAGACCCCTTGGTGGTCAATTATTAAATTATTAAAAATTAGTTAACATCCTCTCTTTGGAATAAAGTAAAAAAACGTATAAGAAGGAGCACCAGGGGGTTTGGGGGACATGGAATGTCCTCCAGGTACGCTGATACCATCGTACTTTTAATTGTGTTCAAAAATCTAGATAAAACATTTCATTTCTTTAGATTTAACTAACTAAAAACAAAAGTGTAGTCTGCTGAATATCTGGAAGACATTTCATGTCCCCCAGACCCCTTGGTGGTTCTTTCTTTGATTGTTAAGAACAATAAACATCCCTCTATTAGAAAAGAGAAAAACTAGGATAAAAGAAGAAACACCAGGGGGTCTGGTAAACTGCAATCCACATACTACTAAACTTCAAAAATCTAGATAAAACGTTTTATTTTTCTAGGTTTAATTAACCAAAAACAAGAGTGTAGTTTTCAAAGTACCTGGAGGGCATTCCATGTCATCCATTCTGGTTGTTTTATTACGTTGCATTTCATTTTGTTACAATTTAAGTACAAGTTAACTAAATTTCCAAGTTGAATTGAAAACAACTTAAAAGAAGGAACCAACGTCTTCTTTCAGAATTTAATAATTGATAATAAGAGCCTAATTTGCTTAGTACCTGGAGTACATTCCGTGGTCACCAGAACCCTTTATGTGCAGTAAACATCTTTTCATGAGAAAACAACGAAAACAACATAAAAGAAAAACCACCGGTGGTCTGAGGAACATGGAATGTCCTCCAGGTACTCTGCTACTTTAGTAGATCTGATTGTATTTAAAAATCTTGATTACAATCTTAAACCAATAAAAAGAGCATAATTTACAGAATACTTGGAGGACAAAAACAACATAAAAGTAAGACCACTAGGTCCAGGTACTTTACAAAATACGTTCTTCTTATTAGTTGATTAAACTTAGGGAAATATCCTCCAGGTACTTACTTCTGATTATGTTAAAAAATCTTAACTTCACTCTCTAAGTAATACGAAATATGTGGTTTGCTTCTTTTGTCCAATAAATGGATGTTTATTTAACAATCAAAGAAAGAACTGAAAATGAACTGAAAATTAAAGTATATAAAAATGGTTTTTATATATTTATTTTTTTCAGATAAAAACCAATGTAGGTACGAAATGTCCTTTAATCTTTCTCTATATTTTTTTTTGTTGTTTAGTTAAAAGTAAACAAAGAAAATGTTTTCGAGCTTTAACAAAAAAGAGCCCATGCTTGGGAAACAACTTAATAGACGGATTTGAGGTATTTTATCTCAATTTTTCTCTTCTCTAACGGAGGGACTGTTTTTTTTACAATCAAAGAAAGTACCACCAGCTGGTACTAAGAAATAGAATAAACCAACATAAAAATGATGTTAGACATAACAATAATAACACAGGTTTAAGCACACGTGTATATGAAAATTAACACTTATTTGACTTTGATTTGACACAAATATTAGATACAGAATACAATACACTTAATGTTTGGTTTACTATTAGTAGGGATACTGACGCATATAGAAACACGAACATTTTTCTCTTCTTGATTGTTAAAAAAACAGCAAACATCCCTCTGTTATAAAGGAGAAAAACGAAGATAAAAGAAGGAGCACCTTTGGCAAATCTGGGGGACATGGAATGTCTTCCAGGTACACTGCAATCCACGTACTTCTAATTATGTCCAAAAATCTAGATAAAACTTCATTTCAGTGACTAAAACAAATGTGTAGTTGCAGAACACTTGGAAGACAAGAACAATATAAAAAAAGACCATCTGGGTATGTCCTCCAGGTATTCTACAAAATACTTTTTTCTTATTAGTTGATTAAGCGTGGAGAAATGTCCTCCAGGTACTTTACTATCTACTTACTTCTAATTATGTTCAAATATCTTAATTACTCTTCATTTCTCCAATTAATCTGAAGTGTGTAGTTTGCAGATTACCTGGTCTACATTTCATGTCCCCCAGAGCCCCTTATGGTCTCTTCTTAATTTATTAAAAATTAGTAAACATTTTGATTTTTCAAAAAGTAAAAATAACCTAAAAGAAGAACCATCAGATGGTTTTTAAATATTTTTTTCCTCAATTATGTAACCCATCAATTTTTTTACACTAGTTAAAGTAAGAAATCAAACTAATTCTAAAAAGATAAGATTTTTTTGTGCAATTTTTGTCTTAAACATTTGGAGTAGAAAGAAGTAAAAAAATAAATAAAGTTTTCAATTAACGTTTTAACTTTTGGAATTTGGCAATTACTCTTTAAAAAATATGATTTTTTCCTGTTTATTGTACCTGGTGAATTTTATTTAGATTTTAATATTTAATAAGAATAAAGTAAATAACTTGGTATTTTTAGGACATTCCATATTTCATATGTTGTATTTAATTTTATTGTAGCATAGAATGTCCTCCAATTATCACGTTGTGTACCTTCTTCTTATCAAATATTAAAAACTATATAAAATTCATTGTGGGTTTGAGTTTAAAATAATACCTGGATGACGTTCCATGTCCCCGATTAACATTCCTCTATTAGAAAAGAGAAAAACTCAGATAAAAGAAGGTTCTTTTTTGATTGTTAAAAATAGGAATACCAAGCAGTCTGGGGGACATGAAATATAGTTAAACCTAGCGAAATAGTTTTATCTAGATTTTTTCAGACCATCAGGGGATCTGGGGGACATGGAATGTCCTCCAGGTACTTTGTAAACTACACTCTTGTTATTAGAAGTACGTGGATTGCAGTATACCTAGAGGATATTCCATGTCCCCCGGACCCCCTGGTGCTTTTTCTTTTATCCTAATTTTTCTCTTTTCTAATAGAAGGATGTTTACTGTTCTTAACAATTAAGAAAAGAACCATAAAGACCCCCTTTATTCCAGATCTACGTACTTCTAATTGTGTCAAAAAATCTAGATAAAATGCTAGGTTTAACTAACTAACAACAAGAGTGTAGTCTGTAGAATACCTCGAGGACATTCCATGTCCTCCAGATCTCCTGGTATCCATCAGGTACTTCGTATAATATGGTTTTCTTATAAATTGAGAAATTAATATTATCAAAATATTTGGGCTAATTTTTTATTGATTGCTTAAACTTAAAGGAATCAAGAGTATTATCAAGTACAATTAGAAATACTTTGACAGAAATGTATCTGGAGGACATTCCCTTAGATATGATGGTCGTTTTAACAAATCAAATAAAAAGGTTTTCTGCTGTCTATGTACTCCTAATTTATAACTGATGATTAAACAATCAATAAAAAGGATGGTTCCATGTCCTCCTGGTCTCTTTCTCCTTCTTTTATCTTAATTTTTCTCTTTTCTGATAGAGGAATTCTGTTTTTTAAAGAACCATCAGGAGGTCTGGGGGACATGGATTTTCCTCCAGGTACTATACAGACTAGGCTCTTATTATCAGCTAGTTAAACTTAGCGAAATTAAATATTTTATTTAGAGTTTTGGACATACAATTCTAAAACAGGAATGTTTTAATTTAAAAGAGAGGAGACATGAGGCAGTGTATCTGATGATTCTTTCTTTTCCTTTCTTTAAATTGATTTGAATTCAACTTTAAAATGTTATTAGAAATTTAATTAATATTCTATATAAGCTGTAACAAAATTGAATTCATATTGCTAATACTAAGAGCTAAATTTACACAGTACGTGGAGGTTATTGCATGTCGACCAGACCTTGTTTTATTGTTAAAAGTCAATAAATATCCTTTGGAATAGAGTAAAAACAACAAAAGAAGAACTAAAGAGTTTGAAGGAGATAAATGTCGTCTAGTTATTCTGTATTACCAAGATCAAGAGTACGTTGATAACAGTATACCTAGAGTGATTACTAATTTTTTTTCAATTTAAGAAAAGAGCACCAGAAGTCCCAGATCTCTTGGTGGTCAATTATTAAATTTTTAAAAATTAGTTGACATCCTCCCTTTGAAATAGAATGAAAAAAACGTAAAAGGGGGTTTGGGGGACAGTACGCTGATACCAACGTACTCTTAATTATATTTATTAGACTCTTCATTTCTGCAATCTACACTCTTTTTATTGGTTTGTTGAACTTTGAGAAACGGTTAGTGTAATCTAAATTGTTTAACACAATCAGCAGTACGTAGGTAGTAGAGTACCTGGAGGACATTGGACATTAGACATGGAATGTCCTTCAGGTACTCTGTAAACTACACACTTCTTATTAGTTGGATTAACTTGGAAAAATTAAGTGTTTAATTAAGATTTTTGAACATAATTGGAATTAAGTAGATAGCAGAGTATCTGAAGGTCATTCCACTCCCTGGTGGTCTTTTTTATGTTGTTTTTGTCCTCCAGATATTCTGCAAACTACGCTCTTAAATAATTGTACGTAGGTAGCAAAGTACCTTGAAGATAAGTTGTATTTGTCCTTTTTTTATAAAGGAATGTTTACTGAATTTTAACAATAAAAGAAGGACTGCCTTAGGATTTGGGGAACATGGAATGTCCTCCAGGTACTCTGCTTTAACTTAATAATAAATCGTAACAAATAAACGCTTTATGAAGTATGTAGATAGCAGTGTACCTGTACATTTCATGTCTCCCAGGTCCCCTGGTGCTCCTTCTTTTATTGTTAAAATTCAATAAATATCCCTTCATGAGAATAGAATAAAAACAACATAAGAGGAAGACCACCGGTGGTCTGAGGAATATAGAATATCCTCCAGGTACTCTGCTACCTCAGTAGGTCTAATTGTATTTAAAAAAATTTTGAATACTCTCTTAAACCAATAAAAAGAGTGTAATTTGCAAAATACCCGAAGGACAAAAACAACCTAAAAGAAACACCACTAGGAGTGTCCTCCAGATATTCTGCAAAATACGTTATGTTAGTTGGAGAAATGTCCTCCAGGTACTCACTTACTTTTCATTATGTTAAAAAATCTTCATTATACTCTTCATTTCTCCAAGTTTAGCCAACAAATACGAAGTGACATTCCATTCCATTCCATGTCTTCCAGACTCACCAGGTGATCTCTTCTTAAATTGTTTAAAATTAGTAAACATTCTCTTTTTGAAAAAGCGTAAAAACAATATAACAGAAGAACCATCAGGTGGTCCGGGGGACATGGAATGTCCTTCAAGTACTACACTTTTCTTATTAATTTGTTAAACATAGAAAGTCAAGAGTATTATCAAAATTTTTGAGCGCAGAACGTTGGTAACCGAGCACCTAAAGGACATTCTCTACCTGTTTTAATAATAATTCGTTTATTTAGATTTTACGAAAATTCCCTGGTTCTATTAAGTAGTTTTTAATTCAAATTCAACATTAAAATGTTATTAGAAAATCGGCTCCACATTCTTAAGTTGAAACAGAATTGAATACAACGTAAAAAAAAAACCACCAGGGGATCTGGGGTACATGGAATGTCCTTCATTGACACCGTCATCTACCTACTTCTTATTGTATTTACCTATTACGATTATTATTACGCATTAAGCTTAAACAAACAGTGTATTTTATTTATTTTTTATTATTCAATAAGAAGAAGGTAGTTAACGGTGTACTTGGAGGACCACACCTCCTGGTGCTCCTACCTTCATCTTAATTTTTCTCTGGTGCTCCTTTTTTTATTGTTTTTTTTCTTTTCTAATATAGGGAATTTTAATTTTCTTAACAATCAAAGAAAAAAACCATCTGAGGGTGTGGAGGGCATGGAATGTCCTCCAGGTACTTTGCAAACTACACTCTTGTTTTATGAAGCGTGTTATCTAGATTTTTGAACACAATTAGTAATACGTGGATTGCAGTATACCTGGAGGATATTCTATGTCCCCCAGACCCCCTGGTGCTCCTTCCTTTATCCTAATGTTTCTCTTTTCTAATAGAGGGATGTTTACTGTTCTTAACAATCTGGGGGATATGGAATATCCTCCAGGTATTCTGCAGACTACACTCTTGTTTATAGTTAGTAACATCTAGTAAAAAGAAAAGGTTGATCAGGATTTTTGGACACAATTAGAAGAGAGTTGCGGAGTACTTGGAGGACATTCCATGTTCCTCGGTGGTTTTTCTTTTATGTTGTTTTCGTTGCTTCCTCATGAAAAGATGTTCACTGCAATTTAACAATAAAAGAAGGATCAAAACATTGAGTTCTGATGGGCATGGAATGTACTCCAGATATTAAGCAAATTAAGCTCTTATTATCAATTATTTAAATCTAGTGAAATCAAATATTTTATTGCAGTGTACCTGGAGGACATTGGTCCCTTCTTTTAAGTTGTTTTCAATTTAACTTGGAAATTTAGTTAAATTTCTTAAGTTGTAACAGAATTAAATGCAACGTAATAAAACAACCAGGCTAGATGACATGGAATGCCCTTCAGGTACTCTGCTATCTACATACTTCTTATTGGCTTTGTTTATTACGATTTATAATTATAATAATTATGTACTTAACTCAAACCCACAGTGAATTTTACATAGTTTATAACGGTGTTAACAGAATTTCTAGTGTTGGAGTTGATTTTCCAATAGTAATCTGATGTTAAAGTTGAATTCAAAACATCTTAAAAGAAGGGAGCACCAGGGGGTGTGGGAACATAAAATGTTCTCCAAGTTTATTTTTTTAAAGTTTTATTGACATTTATATTCAAAAATTTTGAATGATATTAAGAAATATCCACTGTACCTCATTATTTATCTTCTTCTTATAAAATTTACTGTGGTTTTGAGTTTAACACATAAAAATAATAATAAATTGTAAATATATTTGAATATTCCATGTCCCCCAGTGGGACTGGAGTGGTTCTTTTTTTGATTGTTAAGAACAGTAAACATCCCTCCATTAGAAAAGAGAAAAATCTAGATCAAACTTTTCTTTTTGCTAGATTTTACTAACTACTGGTCCCCCAGACCCCCTGGTGGTTCTTTTTTTAATTATTAAGAACAGTAAACATTCTTCTATTAGAAAATAGTAAAATTAGGATAAAAGAAGAAGCACTAGGGGGTACATGGAATGTCAAACTTTTCTTTTTGCTAGATTTTCCTAACTATAAACAAGAGTGTAGTCTGCAGAGTACCTGGAGGACATTTCATGTCCCCCAGTCTTTTTTATTATTAAGAACAGTAAACATCCTGCTATTAAAAAAATTAGTAAAAAAGAAAGAGCACCAGGGGGTCTGGGGACATGAAATGTCCTCCAGGTACTTTGCAAACTACACTCTTGTTTTTAGTTAGTTAAACCTAAAGAAATGAAACGTTTTATCTAGAGTTTTAAACACAACTAGAAGTACGTGGATTGCAGTATTCCTGGAGGACATTCCATGTCCCCCAGACCCCCTGGTGCTCCTTCCTTTATCCTAATGTTTCTCTTTTCTAATAGAGGGATGTTTACTGTTCTTAATAATTAAGAAAAGAACTATTTATTCCAGATCTACGTACTTCAAATTGTGTCAAAAAATCTAGATAAAACGCTTGGTTTAACTAACTAACAACAAGAGTCTGTAGAATACCTCGAGGACATTCCATGTCCTCCAGATCTCCTGGTATCCATCAGGTACTTCGTATAATATGGTTTTCTTATAAATTGAGAAATACTTTGGCAGAAATGTATCTGGAGGACATTCCCTTAGACATGATGGTCGTTTTAACAATCAAAGAAAAAGGTTTTCTGCCGTCTATGTACTCTTAATTTATAACTGATGATTTAAATAAATTTGGAGTATATAGATAGCAGAGTACCTGGAGGACATTCCATGTTCTCCAGACTTCTTTCTCCTTCTTTTATCTTAATTTTTCTCTTTTCTGACAGAGGAATGTTTACTGTTTTTTAAAGAACCATCAGGAGGTCTAGGGTACATCGAATGTCGTCGTACTATGCAAATTAGGCTCTTATTATCAGCTAGTTAAACTTAGCGGAATGAAATATTTTATAAGTAACTTTAAAACGTTTTAATAAAAATTTAAATAAGAAGCAACTAGATCAAAATAAGAATCATCATCGATGGCACTATTTCTCAAAAAGAAAATATCTTTTTTTTTAAATTTTCTGTTTATATAGATACTGGTTTTAAGAACTTAAAAGAAGAATCCCCAGCTACCCACCTAACAGGAACTACGTCAGTGACGGAGTACTTGGAGGACATTCCTGTTTAAAAATATTCTGAAAATCATTATTCATCTTCATATTGCAGTGTAGACAAAGATATCAAGGAAGGGCACTGCAGAATTTGGGGAATATGGAATGTCCTCCAGGTATACTGGCAACTACTTATTTATATTTTATGTAAAAAAAAAACACCAGAGGATCAAGGGGACCTGAAATGTCCTCGGGTACTTGGCTATCTACGTACTTCAGTACTACTACTACCAATATGTTGTGTTAAACTCAAACGTATAATGAATTTTATAAAGCTAATTTTTTTGTTAATAAAAAGAACTTAAATAACGGTGTACCCGGAGGATATTCCGTATACCCAGGCCCCCAACATTATAATGTTGAATTTGAATTCAAAACAGCTAAACAGCTAAAAGAAGGGACCACAGTTCTATGATAAACTCGAAGACATCCTCTCTAATATTGGTTTACAGAGAGAAATCCTCCTCTTGGGAGACGTAAATGCCAGGACAGGAAAGAAAACTAGAGACAGAATACATGGTAGCCACAGAGAAATTGTTCTAAATGATAACGGATGCAGACTCATAAGCACATGCAAACAATTCGATCTCAGAATACTAAACGGATTTTACGCTCACAAAGACATTCACAAATACACCTGGCACCAAGACACAAAACAATTGCGATTGATAATTGACTTCATAGTTATGGAAAACAAAACAAATTGGAAAATAGAAGACGTCAGAGTACATAGAGGTGTAGAGTGCGGGTCAGGCCATTACCTTCAAAAAGGGCAAGTTGTAATCCTATACAAGAGACAACAACTGCATGACACCACAAATCCAGAGTAGACCAGAAACTGGATATCATTTATACAAAAAAATTCTCTGCATGCTGACTGAACTCCTAAACAGATATGTGAATGGAGCTAAAATCCCAGAGTGTTGGAAAGAAGCATGGATAACTCCTATATTCAAGAAAGGGAGCTACAAGCAGCTTATAGAAAGAGAATATCAGTTCGAGTGGGACTAACATGCATTGACCACATATTCACCCTACAACAACTAATGGAGAAAAAGATGGCAACTGATAGACCTTCTATTTGTTGATTTAACTAAGGCCTATGATAATATCACTCTACAGAAATGGACTTTTGGAGGCGATCAGCTTGAATTTCGTATCTTTAACACATACCCAACACCACAGTTAGAAGCACAATGAAAGTGGAAAGAACTATATTGGAAGACATCTCCCTGGAGCTCCCTTTATCATGGCATTTAATTCCGTTACAATTATTTTTCTGTTTTGTAATTTATTAAATTCGTTTGAATTCAAATTCAACTGAGAATACAAACCATCAAATAAATTATATTCGCTTCCTAGTTTCTTCATGAGCCCTATAACCCAGCAAGTATCAAAAACATAAACAGCCTGAAAGATAAAGGTGCTTCTAGAAGGGATGGGATGACTGCAGAGACGTTGAAGGGAGTACATCTGTGTTTGTTGGAGCCGTTTGAAAATATATTCAACCTGGTGGTTGGTACTGGTGTTTTTCCCATTCAGTTCAAGGAGTCCATTGTGATTCCTATCCATAAATCTGGTGATAGAGAAGAGCTGGGAAACTACAGACCTATATCACTAATAAATAACATAGTCAAACTTCTAGAAAAACTCATAAAAGAAAGAATCATGCAATATCTCGAAGTATATAATAAAATAAGCTGCAATCAGTATGGATTTAGAAAAGAAATATCAACAAGAGGTTGCATTGATGGAATTAACTAGCACATAATATAATAATGCAGAAGACTTACAATACATAAAACTGATTGCATAATCCAATAATATACCTGGAGGACAGTCTATTTCCCCAGATCCTCTGTAGATTTTTAATAATATCCCTTCATTAAGATATAATAATAATTATATAAAAGACACCAGAGGGTCTGAGGGGCATGGAATTTTATTGAAAATTTAAACAAACATTCAAAGTATGTAGAAGAAAGTGGCACTTGGAGGACATTCCATGTCTCCCAGACCCCCTGCTGGACTTTCCTTTACGTTATTTTTAACTCTATTTC
>JAUIMW010002704.1:0-10360 GCA_033557785.1 Enochrus cinctus | reverse complement strand
GTCTTTCTAATGCTTCATTTCACACAGTCAGGTTGGTCTGTAAGATGTCCTCATTCCCTGCAATCAGAAGAACGTCGATGGGTTTAACAATTTTTCATAGTATTTCTTCCATCTCTTTAGAATTCTTCGTTTTCCATTAACAATGTTCCCTCAGCCTCTTGATCATCCTAACAACTGGTTGTATCTCAAACTTGCAAAACTTAAAGCAAATGGTGTTGGGTAGCACAGTAATACAGCATGATTGATCTCGGCGACAAACTTCCATGAATCCTTCTATGTGTCAAACTGTGTCAGGATTTTGGCTTCGTTCTATGTGGTTCCATTTTTTTTTAATATGTCTGTAATGACGTCATCCCAGCCTTTTTTCGATCTTCCTCTTCTTTATGGACTTCTTCGTCCTGATGCAGCCGAAACTTCAAATCTCTTCGCTGGTTCTTGCGATCTCAATTTATAGCTTTTAACGATTTCGTGTTGTGTACCTTTGTTCGTGTTATAGTTGCTGTCACCCTCTTTCATTCTTTTTTCTTTTATTTTGCTTTCTATGTCTTCCTACTTTGGTATCTATAACTTCTTTTCAATTTTTCCTTTTTACAATTTGATAATTGTTGATTTTTCTCCTCTGCCGGTTACTTCTCTTGCACTAGTATATATTTCTTCGTGTTTTTTTTCCATTGTTATTCCTTGTGTTTTCTTCCAACTTTTCTGAGGTATCTCATTTCTGATGCTTGTATCTGACTCTTCTGTTGTCTTAGCCATGTTTCTGAGCAGAAGGTCAAATTGGTCTATATATTGACATGAACACCTTGATTTTTGCTTCTTTTCTTTGCTATTTCCATCTTGTTCCCTTCGGTTTCTTCAAACGAGATGCCTAGGACTTGTACGCCTTCACTAGCTTGATGTGCACTGTTTCCTCGGTGTCTTTTTCTTTGTGTTCATCACAATCGCTTCATACATCTCTATTAGAGTCGCTCATCACGTAGACACTTGCCCTTTCCTCTCCTTTTCGTTTTCATCCAGGCCGTACGCCTCCACGATTGTTTTGTATTGGCCCTTCTGTTTCAGTTTCACAACCATCATTCCTTCATTTATATTCTCCCACCTGCAGACTGCCTCCTTCTGTTTCAATGTCCCCCTCACGCCGCTATATATAAACAAGTGTTCTGTACCTATATTTCCAGTGCCATTCCCTTTCTTTTTCGTATCTGTTCCTGCCAAGATCTCCATCTCGATCCACTCGTTCCACGTTCTACACCTCGCTATTCTTTTATTCCACCCAAGGGCCCTGTTTTCCATCACCACCCTTCATCAGCTTCCCTCAACAGCCTCCTCCCTCCCAACCACCATCTTCTCCTTTTTGCTCAGTTTTGTTTGGTCTCTCTTGTCTAGTTTCTCTTTAGTTTTGTTTCACTTCCATTTCACCTCTTCTATGCTTACTGTAATAAAATTTTTACCGTTTTGTTTTTCCTGTTGTGTTAGTGTGCTTATTTGTTTTCTAACTTAACTATAAGGCAGACAAAGTTAACTGCTAACATTAAGGCATCACTCACATAAAGCATATCGCACATAGAGTGTTATCAAAGAAAAAAAAACTCAAGAGGAGTAGAATATATATTACTCTGAAGTAATTTGTTGTGTGAAATAACGCACATATCGTACGTACTTAAATTGAATAACTTATTCTAATGTTTTTGTTTTCCAAAACGATGCACATATCCAAGCCTATTTGGTTTGTTTTCTGAAACATCGAATCTAGTTTGCAATATTGAGATTGGTTTTTCGAAACAATGCAAATATCTTATTCTAGTGCTATTTGTTTTCCAAAACAACGCACATAACTTCCTCTTATTTGGAAATGCATTATTCTTGATCCTGGTAACAAACTTCGATATATCCTATTATGTGCAAAACTGTATCAGGATCTTGGCTTCGTTCCACATGGTTTCAGTTTTTCTTTCATATGTCCGTGATGACGTCCTCCCAGCCTTTTCTCGGTATTCTCTTTTTATTCCCAGTCCTTATGGATTTTATTATCTTCATTGGTTTTCCTTTTTTCCTGCAATGCTCTTTGGGTTATTTTTTTAATTGCAAATATGTGGTCTTGTGTACTTTTATTTGGCCTGTACCCATTCTAGTGTATTTTCTAATTTATCTCGTAGATAGAACTGAGAAAGGACATTTCTCTGCAATTATTTCAGTCCTTTCTGTCTCCTGTTTTGTTGAGGATTTTTGTTAGCATTTCTGTGCCTGTGCCTCCTTTTTCATCTTTTAGGTTTACTAATATTTGTTTTATTTCCTTTACTGTTATTTCTTCTTTCGGTTCTGTGTTTATGACTTTTTTTTATTATTCTGAACAATAATTTTTTTATCTCTTTGCTTTTGGTCTCCGAATTCTGTCCATGCTTTATTTTCTGCTTCTATCACCTGCCTTTATACTTTTCTTCGCTCGGTTTTGTATTCCTCGGAACTACCTGTGCCTCTTTTGTACAGGTATATTTTCCACTATGTTTTTATAATTTCAATACAATCGTCGTTGACTCTGTCTTGTTTATTCTTTAGCTTTTTATTCCTTCTTTTTATCCTATTAACTTATCTTTATGTAGTTTTTTCCAGTGATGGCAAAAATGACATTGATTTTTTTCACGTAAGGTTTGCCTACAAAATAAAGTTGAAGTATTTGAAAAAAGTATAAAAAGTACATCGTGTAGCCTTTCTACCCTTTGGTTGAGTGTAGAGCTTCCTATTTTTTTCTCAGTCCTCCATGGTAACCCTCCTTCAAGTCCTCTCTCCTGCAGAGCTTCATTCACTGTGTCATCCCATCTTTTTGTTGGTTTCTCTTTTGGTCTCTATCCTAATGTTCTTGTTTGCCACATCCTCTTCGTTTGCATGCCCTCGTCCATTCTCGCCATGTGCCCACACCAGCTGAGCTGCCTTTGTTCTATCTTCTTCTGTATTACAGCGATTCCCAGTTCTTTTCAAATTTCCTCGTTCCTTATTTTATCCAAGATTGTACATCACTTTATCTTTCTGAGGACCCTCATTTCTTTTGCCTGCGTCTTGTAGATTGTTGTCTTTGTCTTTCTTGCTATTAGCTAGATAATAAGGATGCTTTCATTGATGAAGCAACAACATCTATTGGCTGCAGCTATTCTATTATTTATTTCTTCTTCGTAGCCTCTCTTACTGCTGACTTCTACCCCCAGATACCTGAACCTCTGAACCTGTTCCAATATCTCACCCTTCACTCTGTTATCAATCTTCCTCTCTCTCTTCAGTTCTTCATTCCATACCTCCAAGTTCTACTGTAGGTTTTCTTCTGTGTTTGCGAATATCGCTATGTCGTCGGCATAAACACATTCACTGTTATACACTCTCCGTAGATTGTGGAATCCTATTACTGCTTGGCTTATTCTTTTCTTGGCATTTTTTATGATCTCATCCATGTAGACAATAAACAGCATCGGGCTAAGTGATCCTCCCTGTCGTAGACCTTTAGTTGTCACGAATTCCTCTGTTTCCAGGTTTTTTGTTCTTACTTTACATTTAGTGTTTTCATATAGGGTTTTTATGGCCTTTTGTAGCGGGATGTCTACTTGTTTTTGCTCCATCACAGTCCATAGCTTATTTCTATCTACTTTGTCAAAGGCTTTTTGCAGATCAATAAATGCCATGAACAGTTCCTTATTATATGTCAGCATCTATTGTATTAAATGCCTTAATGTGAATATATGTCGTTCATTAGATTCCTCAAAAATTCAATTCCCTTCTCATCCAAGTACTTGTTGTTCTCCTTTTATTTCGTCTTTGCCAGCTGCTTTTCCATTCTTCAGTCTGCCTAGTGCCTTTCTGATCTCGTCCATACTAATTGGGTTTTCTAGGTTGTTTATTGTACTATTTCCCTCTGTTGTACTTGTGTTGTTTATGTTTTCCAGTAAATCTTCCAAATATTCTTTCCACCTTCTTGCTATTGCGACCTCATCCGTTAGTACATTGCCATGCTTGTCTATGTATCTGTTTATGTTCCACGTTCTTTTTAGTCTCACTGCTCTTTATTACCTTGTAGAAACGTTTTTGGTTTTCTCTAAAACTTTCTGCCATTTTTCTTCCGAACTTGTCCCATTCTCGTACTATCTCCGTTCTTATTGCCCTCTTTACCTCTTTTCTGTATTTTCTGTATTCATTATAATCCTGCGGTTTTCTGCTACTAAAGTATTTTCTCCAATATTTCTTTTTGAGGTTGATTTTTTCTTTAATTTCCGTTTTCCAATCTGTCTGTTTTCTCCTCTTGTTTATTTTACTCTTGGCGCACGCTGCTTCTGTTGCTTTGTATATTATTTTTCTGAAGGTCTTCCATCTTTCTTCGATTTCTTTAACCCGCTCTTGTGTCTGGTGAAAAAGTTCATCTGTTTATATTTATTTTTGATGATTGGGTTTGTAAGTCTTTCTGTTCTCAATTTTTTATACTTTGGCTTGGCTTCTCCTTCATGCCTTTTGCTTGTTAATCCTGCTCGAGATTTAATCTTTCCCTCTACCAAGTAATGATCACTGTCTATTTCTCCGCTTCTTTTTACTCTCACATCTTTTATTGCTATTATATTCTTCCTCTCCGTTATGATAAAGTCTATAATTGAGTGTTCGTTCCTTCCTTCATCACTCTGGTGTACCTATGTATGTCTTTATGCTTGTACCATGTATTTCCAATTATGAGGTCGTTTACCATACAGAAATCTTTTAATCTAGTTCCATTTTCATTCTGTACATCTTCTCCTCACGTACCCATATATTGTTTGTATCCTGTATTGCTACTTCCCATCCTTGCATTTAAATCTCTTATTATGTAAACTCCTCCTTTAGCTTCTTCAAGTGATATTTTTAGCTCATTTCAGAAAGCATCCTTTAATTTTGCATTTGCATCGCCATTTGTTCCGTACGTGGTTATTACTGTTATTGTTTGTGGTACTATTAGTGTTACTGCCATAATTCGTTCATTTGTCAAGTGCCATTGATCTATCTTTTCCTTCCATGTCTCATGTATTAGACACCCCTTGTATATCATTAAATTTCCCTCTCCAAACTCAACAATCCCATTCTTTTCTCCTCCTCGTTTTTTGATGTTTTGATGCTCACCGCTTCCTCTGCCATTCCTTCATCCCACCATTTGGTGATCCCAATGATTGTTGTCCTGTTATATCCCACCTTCACTGTTTTTCCTCTTTCTCTCTCATGCTTGGCAATTGCCACCAATTTTATCTGCGTCTGCAGTTCCATTGGAGTTAGGTCGTTGTCAATGTATATATTTGTTCCTCTTAATTTGCTCTTCAATTTCATAACTTGCCCCTTTGTTTCTTTATTTCCATTCTGGCCAACACTATCTGTTTGTCTGGATGAAATTTTGATTTCACACGCCATGCTGCCAGAACCTTTGCTCTTATTTGTAGCTTTTCCATTAGAGCCTTCTCCACTTCTCTCTTCAGGTCCTCACCTTCTATTTTCATTCCCTTGATTACTATGTTCTTCCGTTTCTGTTCCTTTTCTAGGAGTCTATTTTCAACTGTTATCAACCTAGCTTTGAGTTTCGCGTTTTCTCCAGTTAGCATTCGTATTTCTTCCATATCCTTGGCTCTCTGGTGGTTCATTTCCTCCATTCATCATCAATTGTGAAAATATACTTTTAACTTCTTCAGTGCCCATCCCTAATGCCTTTTCTTTATTTATTTTATTGCAGTACGCTTTGCTCGGCGTTCTAACCACCTTCCTCTTGTTCTTACGTACCCTGGTTATTTCCTCCTTGCCTTCCTCCCTGTCTCTTTTTGCTGATGAGCTATCCTCATACTCTGGTGGCCTGCTCGCACCTATGCACTGCCCTGGTACTTCGGCTTTACGTGCACCGAAGGTCACACAACCCTTTCTTTTGTTTTGTTGTTGATGGGCCTATAGTGCCTAAGATTTGACCTGTTTTTTTTTATTGAAAAGTAAGAAGGTGTTTTCTTCGGTGAGGTAGTCGAAACAGCCGCAGAATACTCTAGTCTAAGTACTTAGAAAGGTTTTGATTCAGAAGTTGTGTTGTTCTTCTTCTTTATGCTATTGACAGAGAAACCTTCTTCTGTTAAAGTTATATCCGCTGTTTTGCTTCTTCCGTTTGGTGATTTCGTTGTACCTTCTTAGTCTCAAAGTTATATCAATCTTTGTCCTTCTGGACTTCCTTAAGATAACAAGGACTCCCTTTCAATAGATTTTTAGGATGTCGGCTTTTGCTCTCATGTCCTCCTTCCTCCTTGGGCATGACAACATAAACTTTGTTATTTTCTTGATGTATCGGTTTTGTGTTTTCTGAAACAGCACACACTTTTGGCGTTTTATATGTTTTGATATAAAAGTTTTTTAATAAATAAGAAATGTAAAGTCTTTACTAATATATTTTTATATGAGAAATAAATCTTTTCTTATTAGTACAGAAAATATTTCATAAGTGGTCAGAAGAAAAAGCACCGACTTTAGGGGGATAGTTTTATTGTAATACTAAATATAAGAAATATTCCGCTGAAAAAAGTCCAAAAAAAAAATAACATTATTATTTCAGTGGTCATAGGACGACAATAATAACGTGGGTAGTGCGGCGGCGTCGCCCATTTCGAAAGAAATATATCAGCACGTCCCAAAACGTACAATAACATGCAATATCCGTAATATTTCATATATTCCAACAAAGCTGTGAACTGTAATATGAGTTGTATTTCTCTTTTCCCTTCCTCATCCTTCGCCCAATGTCCAGCCGGGCTGCACTGTATGTGTGTGGAGATATTGGTTTTTTCCTCGACGGTACTGGCTGCCGCTGCTTGCCTGCTGGTGCCATCTTGAGTTCTGCAGCAATTCATCTTCTTTTTCACTCATATTTCCTCGCACGGTCAGAATATGGGATTCCGTTGAGTTTGCAAAATCTATAGGGCATTGTGATATCTGATATTAAAAAATATACGAAATATATTGTGCGCGAACAAAATATAATAAATCATCGGGAAAACTTGTACTCTTACACATTTTAGGGTCGATAAATCCTATTGGTACGACATGCAATTTTATATCGCTCGGCGACAATAAAAAAGAGCGAAACTTTAAGAATTTTGCGTGTTTCAAAATTGGAACAGTAGTGGCCGCAAAAAGTACAAGTAGAGATGAAATATTGCCAATTAGAGGAGTTGTTGTTAATCATACGACATCAGAATTTCAATGTGACTGGCAACTTCTATATCAGCATCGAGGCATCGACAAGTTGTGACATTATTCACACAAGCAGAGGCAGGACGCGATGCCAGTAAATTAATCGAGTTGGCGGCCGTTTTTGGTCTCAAACAAATGAAGTATGATGTTCGGCGTGTGACAGGCTTCCTTACATGTCCAACGAAAGAGTGAGCGAGTGTGGAGCAAAGAGGTTATCTGGATAGCACTTGTTCTGGACCCGCCCAGGGGTTTCTAGATTTACGAGGTCGGCCTATAACCCCATCACCTGAACTCGCTGCTTAGAGCTTGCGACATACTCTCCGTCCATTATGTTGGGGACAGATTCCGCTTCTCCATAGATTACGCTTATAAATTCTGTAAAGGCAACGCAAGCCGACCTACCTTGCGTTTTAACTCGTCTCTTTTTATTTGAATTTATTTATTTTCTCAACCTAAAATAACTGTATCGTCAGCGTATCAAGTAAACAAACACAAAGGTTATGAGTCGTCGTTCTCTAAATGGAGATGTCTTAATCCAGATACCAGCGAGATAGTTTTGATAAAATTTGTACGTAACAAATAAAAGATCATATATTATCAAGTCTGTATAATTCCGGAGAATACACCACTCTTCATTCGTTCAGGCCGGTTCTCCAATAATTCATTTCGGGGGCAAGATTACTATTTCTATTCCAGTGTTTCTTGCAGCAGAGTCTAGGAAGACAATAAGAAAAAAAACAAAAAAGAACGGACGGCTCGTGAGTTATTGTGTGTAAGATAAACGGGTCCGCTCCAGCTCGAAATGAAGTCTGGCTGGAAATTTATATCCAGCCCTGCTGCAATATCTCTAGAAGAACAGAATTGGACTAGCACTGAGGAAAATAGGCTACGGCGAGAGACGCATTTTAGATTAGCTTTTTATTGGGGGGCGAGAGAGAGTGTGCGGATCTCGCAACAGGACCAACACCGAATTTAAGTAATGTGTCAACCTTTATTGGCGGATATTCGTTTCAATTTATTTCCGCACTTCCTTGCTGCGTTCGTCATGTTTACTTTACTTGTTATTTATAACGTTTGGGCAAAAAAGAGCTCCATTTCTTAGTTCATTATATCGGAGCTGTTCATTATTTCGAGGTTTGCATGTGTTGACCGCAGCAGCTAAAGGAATGCCAGTGCTGATGACTCGTAACTGTAAACATTTCCACATAAATTATAATTCTGGGAGACGCTTAAGCGCAATTAATTTTATTTATACGTAAACGTGGAATAAAATTTGACACGGACGTTAATAATATTTGACATTATACAAGGCAAATGGAGGTTTCATGTTGGGAACAAGTCAGGCTAAATTGAAATGTTTAAGCCGCAACAAAAATTACTGGTTATCAGAAATCGCTGTGAGAGCCTCAGCACCTAACCCACTGTAAATTTCCTGCAATTTCGTTAAATAATCGGTTTCGTAGAGAGTCGTAGCTCGGAGCTCTTCAAGTTTATTTTCTGTTGATGTTTCCGAAGCGTTAGTATATCAAAAGGAGTAATTAAGTCATCAATCAGAGTTATTCTTTTATAATAAACCATAAAATATTAATTATAATACTAACGAATAGGCAATTATAAACGGTTTTTATTTCTTTATTACGTGTTTTTCGTTCATAAATCTACAATTTATTTGTTTTTAACATGTTACCAATTATGTGTCTCGTGGTTATGCATATATATTTTTTCTACTTTGATTTATTAGATACAGCAGTCTGTCTAACATGATGCCGAACGAATATAAAACAGCAAGGCTTGATTAGAATTTCTAAATAATGGTATTATGAAATTTGCATTAATAAATGATCGGTGTTTGCCTCATAAATTGCATTTATAATTTTTAGTTGACGTCTGACATTATATTTAGTTATATGAGGTGTGAATTTTGATATCGAACATATTTTCCGAGCAATTGATTTTTTCTTTGTTCCAGTTCTCACATATATTTCCTCTAGTTGTTTGCCCACGTGTTCTATATTGTAATTAATTAATTTAGATAATATCAGCTGCTAATTTATCTGCACACGAAGAACGATTTGGTGTGTAATTTGTATTTCTGAGTAAACGTGTTGTGTAAAATTTCAATATTTTCGTAGGCATCTGAAGCACACGAAAATCCTTTAAAATTAAAGGTTGTGTCAAGAAAATATGAAGGTCATCTTGTACACAAGAGAGGTTAAAGTGACCCTTATTTATGATAGTCTCCAACTGCTGTTATCGACAGGTCTTTGAATAATGGTGGGTTGTTCTCGTGAGATTACAATATTCAGTTTTTGTCACTGATGCACATAAAGTTAAAAAAGGGCGAGAGCATATTGATTGTTTGCCACTAACTGTAAATTCTTAGTGTACACGATTTAATTTTATGTTTACTCATTCAAAATTATTACATATTAAGTCCATAATTCTGTGACAAAACTCTACAATATTGATGAAATTCACACATTTTTCTATTATTTAATGTTAGAAGGATTGTGTACTAAAGAGCCCTGTGGCTACCAAGCCAGCTAAATATTGTAATATGAGGAGCTGCTCCCAATCTAAAGCATCTTAGACATTTAGACAGCCTAGATCGAATAACGTTTCTAGCTGAAATTATCCAGTATTTTCGCGAAATTAGAGATTGCAAAGTTCTAGGGCCCACATGTAAATACGTTACATGGTAAAAGTCTATAAGCAGATTCGTAAAAGCACTAGATTTGGGCAAAAGCAGAGGATGCTTTTCTGTTTCTTTTAGCTCAGATTGAACCAATCTACCCCCCACCCTGAGGAAACCAAGGGGATCCACAAAGGGATGAAGACCTTGCAACCATTTCGGCAATTGTTTCTTTGTATTTACTAAAGCAATTTCTGCTCCGAAATGCATTGTTTGGACAGTTTTGACCCAAAACAAAAGTGAGGCGTCTAGCTCCTCGCGAGTAAGAACGCCCAAACTTCTGGTTCCAGCAGTAAGTCGGGCGTTCGCGACAAAACGAAAACACCATGCAGTGACACGTTGCAGTGTGCTTAAAGACGAAAATTTCTCCAACATGGAAATTATATCATCTGATACTTGAACATTACAAACTTCAATGTTTACATTTTTTAATTCTGGAATATTGCTACATGA
>JAUIMW010002703.1:0-10365 GCA_033557785.1 Enochrus cinctus | reverse complement strand
ACCGCATAAATTGCTTTCCGTGAACGACTGCATTATGTTTTTGCCTATCTATCTATCGAAACAAACTTTTTTCAGTTCCACCCTGAAAGGAAGGCAAACTTTCGCTCCCTCTGTTTTACAAATTATTCATGGTCGCGCAGATCTAGATAAAAATGTTGGGAGAAAGAAAATTCAGCTTTATTTCAATAGAAAATATCTGAAATAAAGTTGCTGTTGACCGCGCCCAGCAGTCCTGGACCAGTCCAGTTGCGATGTCATATTAGTTTAGAGTCGCCAGTCTGAATTTTATTATTTTGAATGAAGAGGAACAAACTTTAAAACCACCAACGTATTTTATGAGTGGCGTGCAATTTAAATTTAAATCTAGTTGGAACTTTTTCAACTAATTTCAATCTAAACTTAAAAAAAAGTAAAACGATTAAAACACAAGTCAGTACAAAATATTTTTTAATCAAGTTTGTCGAGTTTAAGTGAGACAAAATGGAGTTTCAAAGTTTATTTCTTGAATTCAGTTTGCATCTGCAACTCGAAATTAAATACGAAGAACACTTTCCTGAACAGGTAATGCCGTCTAAAGCTATTGAATTAATTAAACGAACAACTAGAAGCGCATCTACTTCAAACAAATTATCTTTATGTCCATTTGAAAGCGCTACTTGCAAAACACTCCAAAAATATTGGCTTAGCTATCAAAGTTTGGCTTCTTTGCTGCTCTTACTTGAGATACTTGAAATTTTGTTAGCATATTCTGGATCAGCTCGCCGAGACGAGTAATTTAAGGGGTCACACGGCCGGGTTATCTCAAACTTAACAAACCGGAAGTAGCTGCCGCCCCCTATTGCCGAATTAAAAAACTTCAAAATAACTAGGTCGTGTGGCATATCAAATTACTCGTCTCGGCGAGCAGATTCAGAATTTACGTAAAACTCTGGGTAAAATATGTTTAGATACTGAAAATCCTCCGTAGCTTCTTGAAATGAGACCCTTTTAAAATTTTGTCAGCACATTCTGATTCTATTTGTCGAGACGAGTAATTTGAGGGGTCACACGGCCTAGTTACTTCAAACTTAACCAGCCGGAAGTAGCTACTGCCCCCTTTTGCCTAGTTGATAAAGTAAATAATAAGTGGTCGTGTTGCATATCAAATTACTCGCCTTGATGAGTAGATTCTGAACTTATGTAAGTCACTTGGTAAAACATGTTTAGATTGGGAAAATCGTCTGTAGCATCTTTCAATGAGACATTTTTAAAATTTTGTCGCCACTATCTGGTTGCGTTCGTCGAGACGAGTAATTTGAGGGGCCACACGGCCTGGTTGTCGCAGACTCAACCAACCGGAAGTAGCTGCCGCCCCCTGGTGTCGAATTGAAAAACTTTAAAAGAACTAGGTCGTGTGGCATATCAAATTACTCGTCTCGACGAGCAGATTCAGAATTTAAAAACAATTCTGGACAAAACATGTTCGGATAGAAAAAATCGTCTTTTTTCTTGAAATGACACACTTTTAAAATGTTGTCAACGCATACGTTTCTTACGGTATTTCAACAGAAATACAGAAAAATAAAGAGTAATATTTAGATTTCTTAACATTTTAATTGGAGTAAATGATGTAAAAATGTGTACGTTATTTCGAAAAACAAAAGATATGTGTGTTGTTGTGAAAAATAAACACACTATCACTCTATTGGAATAGAATAAAAACGGAGATTAAAGAAAGATCGTTAGGAGGTCTATCTATGATCTCTATTTACACCAAATAAAATGTTAAAAAATATAATTATCACTATTTATTATGTATAATACTTGTTCTTCAGGTACTTTCCAAACTTATAGTTTTCTTTTTTGTAATAAAGGAAAGTTTTTTGATTTTTAATACAACAAAAACATAAATCTTTTATTACCTGTATAAATATAGATAATCAGATATAAATAAGAAATTATCAATATTTTTAAAATGATAATCGAAAATACGTAGAAATCTTTCTGTTAGAAAAGAATAAGAAACTATATTAAAAAAGGACACCAGGTAATCTGGGGAACATGGAATGTCCTCCAGATACACTACTATCTGTTTAATTCAAATAAAATGTTAAGAAATCTAAATATGATTCTTTAATTTAAGTTTTAACACTCATTAATAAAATGAGAGTACCTGGAGGACATTCCATGTCCCCCAGGCCCCTTCGTAGCTAAAAATGAGTTAACATCATTATGCTGGAATAGAGCAAAACTCGAGATTAAAGTCTGGTCTGAGAGACATGGAATGTCCTCCAGGTACACTGCAAATTACACTTTTACTATCGAGTGTTTATAATCAGAAACATAAAAAATAGTATTTAGAAATCTGAACATTTTATTTGGAGTATAAAAAGCATTGTATCTGGAAGAAATTTCATATCTTTTAAATATCTTGGATAATATTATTTTGTTGAAATAATGGAATGTTCTTCATGTATTCTACAAACTACACTTTTTTATTGAATATTTAAAATCAGAGACATAAAGAACAATTTGTAGTAAAAAGAAAGTTGTGTACATGGAATGTCCTCCAGTTCCAGAAGGTACTAGACATTCACGTTCTTTATTTTTATTGGTAAAACATAAATAAATAAAGAAGGATCTGGGGGATATGGAATGTCCTCCAGGTACACTACAAACTGCACTATTATTATTAAGAATTTAAAATCAGAGATAAAAAGAACTACATTTAAATTTCTGAATCTTTAATTTTTAGTAAAAGATTGTAGAGGACATTTTATTTGGAATAAAAAGAAAACAATGTACCTGGAGGACATTCTATGTCCCCCTGTTAACATCACTATGTAAGAATAGAGTAAAATACGAGATTAGTCTGGTCTGAGAGACATGGAATGTCCTCCAGGTATTCTGCAAACTACACTTTTAATAATGAGTGTTTAAAGTCAAAGACATAAAGAGCAATATTTAGATTTCAGACTATCCTTCTTTCGTCGTAAAACATCAGTTAACATCACTCTGTTGAAATAGAGTAAAAAATGAAATAAAAGAAGGGCAACAAGAGGGTATGGATAATATGGAATGTCCTGCAGGCACTCTATAAACTACACTATTTTTATTGAGTAATTGAAATCAGAGACGATATTTAGATTTCTGAACATTTTATTTGAATTGAAAAGAAAGTAGTGTACATGGAGGGCTTTCCATGTTTTCCAGATCCACTGGTAGTTTTTCTTTCGTCGTGAAAAATTAGTCATAACTCTATTGGAATAAAGTTTAAAAAAACTAGATAATTGAAGGTCTGGAAAATATGGAATGTTCTCCAGGTTGTCTGCAAACTACTCTTTAAATATTGAATGTTTAAAATTGGATATATAAAGAACGATATTTAGATTTTTGAACTTTAAATGAGAGTAGTGTACTTGGAGAACATTCTATGTCCCCCAGACCACCTGGTGCTTCTACTTTCTCGTCGATTTTTATTCTTTTTAAATAAGAGATTTTCACAGACTTTTAGCATTATAAGAAGGAGCATTAGGGGGTTTGGAGGACATGGAATGTCCTCCATGTACATTACTGTCTACGTACTTAAAGGTAAATTACTCTTTTAAAAATATCGATAATTCTTTATTTAGTTAGTGTTCCCCCTTCCAGAACATTATTATTCATTTTTGCAATTAGAAGATTTTTACAGACTTTTAACAATAAAAAAGGAAGCATGAAGAGGTCTGGAGCAGATAGAATGTCCTCTACGTACATTGCTATCTTTTCATTAAAAATAAAAAGTTTAGAAATGTAATTGTCACTCATAACATAACTGAGTTCAAATGCGCAATAACAGAATTGTAGTTTGAGAAGAGAGATTATAGAAGGAGCACCAGGGGGTCTGGGGGATATGGAATGTCCTCCAGGTAAAAAAATACCTTCTAAATTTCTAATTAAAGGAGAGATAGTTATTTATTTAGAATAAAAAAAGCAATGTATTGGAAGGTATTCTTGGAAGTCAGTTAAGAATATTATTTTGAAAGTAAAAGACAAGATTAAAGAAGGATCACCAGAGGCTCTGGGGGGTATGGAATGTTCCCCAAGTACATTGCAAACTACGCTATTATTGTTGAGGGCTTAAAATCAGAGACAAAAGAACTATATTTATATTTCTGAACATTTTATTTGTAATAAAAAAGACCTCAATAGTAAAAGTGTAATTTGCAGAGCATCTGGAGGGCATTCCATGTTCCCCAGATTCCCTAATAGCCTTTCTTTAATCTCATTTCTTACTCTAATCCGACATAGTAACGATAACTGATTTATAATGAAGGACCATCAGGGTGGTTCATAGAATGTCCTCCAGATATATTGTTTTTTTATATTCTATGAGGCAATTCCTGGAGGGCATTCCATGTCTCCCAGACTCCCTGATTGTCTCTCCTTCGTAGTTAAAAATCAACATTGTTATGTTGTAATAGAGTAAGAAATATGATTAAAAAAGGTCCACTAAAAGGTCTGGGGGATATGGAATGTTCTCCAGGCACAAACTGCACTATTATTATTAAGTGCTAATATCAGAGATAAAAAGAACTATATTTAAATTTCTGAATCTTTAATTTGCAGCTAAAGAAGTGAATGTTTTATTTGGAATAAAAAGAAAGCAGTGTACCTGGAGGATATTCTATGTCCCTCAGATCCCCTGCTGATCCCTTTTTCGTTGTTAAAAATCTGTTAACATCATTATTTTGGAATAGAGTAAAATACGAGATTGAAGTCTGCTTTGGGAGACATGGAATGTCCTCTAGGTACTCTGCAAATTACACTTTTAACTTAAATTTTTTAATATCAGTTTATTTGGATTACATTCCATGTCCTCCAGATCCTGGTAATTGGTAATTCTTCTTATCACTCTAATGAAATAGAGTAACAAATGAGATAAAGGAAAGACAACTAGGAGGTTTGGAGAACATGAAATGTTCTGCTGATAATGTATAAACTACACTATTTTTATTGTGAGTGTTTGAAAGGGCATTCTATGTCCTCCAGATCCCCTGGTGCTTTTTTCGTCGTTAAAAACCAGTCATCACTCTATTGGAATAGAATAAGAAAACTAGAAAAATGAAGGGTCACCAGAGGGTTTAAGGGACATGGAATGCCCTCTAGGTACTCGATATTCTACGTTCTTCCTATTTATTGGTAAAACATAAATAAATAAGGAACTATCGAAATTTTAAAAACATTAATTGAAAGTAGGTAGACAGTAGTAAACCTGGACAAAATAGTAATTCAAGACATGGAATGTCCTCCAGGTACTACACTTTTAGCATTGAATGTTTAAAATTAGAATAAAGAATGATATTTAGATTTCTAAACTTTTTACTTGTAGTTAAAAGAAAGTACCTGAAGGACATTCCATGTTCCCCAGACACCTTGGTGCTTCTACTTTCTTGTTGATTTTTATTCTTTTCAAATAAGAGATTTTCACAGATTTTTCAACAATATAAAAAGGAGCACCGGGGGTTCTGGGGGGACATGGAATGTCCTAAACGTGACGAGTAACTCGATTTTTCACATAACAAGGTTAACTTCAATGCAAGCTTTTAACAATTACACGTTTTTTTTGTAGCTATTTCTAGTTAGTTTATTTAAATTCTAGTTTAGATATTTAAGTTTCTAGCTGTTTTTTATAAATTACTAATAAATTTATCTAGACCAGTAATTTGGAATGGAATGTCCTCCAGGTACTCTGCAAACTACACTCTTTTTATAGAATATTTAAACTTATAAGAAATGTTAAGAGTGACATTTATATTTCTGAACTTCTTCGTTTATTTATGATTTACTAATAAAAAGAAAGAACGTAGAATTTTCAGAAATCTAAATAGCATCTCAATAATAAAAGTGTAGATTACAGAGTACCTTTTTGGTAGTCTTTGTTTCATCGTTTCAATCAGTAAACATTAGTCTGTTGTAAAAGAATAAAAAAAAACAAATAAAAGGGATCATCAGGTCTGGGAGCCATGGAATGTCCTGTAAAAACATTTCTAAATATTTTATTTCGAGTAAAAAGATAATAGTGTACCTGGAGGACATTCCATGTCCCTTAAATCCCCTGGTGATTATTCTTTTATTGTTAAAAATCAGTAAACATTACTCTGTTGAAATAGAATAAGATTTGAAATTAAAGAAGGGCCATTAAGGGGTCTGGGGGACATGGAATGTCCTTCAGGTATTCCGCAAACTGCACCAATATTATTGAGTGCTTAAAATCTGAGACAAAAAGAACTATATTTAGATTTCTGAACATTTTATTTATGATAAAAAGAGAACTCAATAAGAAAAGCACATGGAGGACATTCCATAACATTATTCCAATAGATGATGTTAACTAATCTTTAATGACGAAAGAAGGACTATCAGGGGAATATAGAATGTCCTCCAGGTGCACTGTTCTTTTTTATTCCAAATAAAATGTAATGTAATGTAAATGTAATCACTCTTTAGATTTTTGAGTTTAAGCACTCAGTAATAAAAGTATAATACCTTGAGGACATTCCATGTCCACCAGACCCCCTGATGGTTTCTCTTTCGTAGTTAAAAATCAACATTATTATGTTGTTGTAAAGTAAGAATGAAATTATTAATGGAATGTCCTGCAGGTACTCTACAAACTGCACTATTATTATTTAGTGTTAAAACCAGAGATAAAAGGAACAATATTTAGATTTTTGAATCTTTTGTGTGAAGATTTTATTTGAAATAAAAAGAGAGTAGTGTACCTGGAGGACATTCCATGTCCCCCACATCCCCTGGTGATCCTTCCTTCGTCGTTAAAAATCTGTTAACATCATTATGTTAGAATAGAGTAAAATACCAAATTAAAGTCTGGTCTGAGAGACATGGAATACCCTCCATGTATTCTACAAACTACACTTTTAATAATGAGTATTTCAAATCAGGAACATAAATATACATAATTGAGTATTTGAAATCAAAAATATAAAGAACGATATTCTATGTTTTCTTTATTTATTGGTCTCTCAGACCTCCCTGTGACCCTTTTTTAATTTAGTTTCTTATTTTTTTTATAACAAAGTATCTGTGTATCTTTTTACACAAAATAAAATGTTTTGAAATGATATTATCACACTTTACACTTCTGAATTCAAACACTCAATAATAAAAGTATAGTTTGCAGAGAACCTAAAGGACACTCCATATGCTAGAAATATGATAGAAATGGTCTCTTCTTCACAGTTAAAAACAGTTAACATCATGATGTTGTAATAGAGCAGGAAACGAGATTAAAAAAGGGCCACCAGGGGGTCTGAGAGACATGGAATGTCCTCCAGGTACACTGCAAGCTGCACTATTATTATTGAGTGCTTAAAATCACAAAAAAAGAACTATGTTTTGATTTCCGAACATTTTATTTGTAATAAAAAGAGACCTCAATAATAAACGTGTAGTTTGCAGAATACGTGGAGGACATTCCATGTTCGCCAGACCCTCGATATCGAAAATCGTCTCTTGCGTCTTGAAATTAGACTTTTTTAAAACATAGTCAACACATTCTGATTCCTTACGTCTAGACGAGTAATTTGAGGGGTCACACGGCCTAGTTACCTCAAACTTTACTAACCGGAAGTAGCTACCGCCCCCTTTTGTAGAGTTAGTAAAGTTAAGAATAAATAGGCCGTGTGGCATATCAAATTACTCGTCTCGACGAGCAGATTCTGAATGTATGTAAATCACTACGTAAAACATGTTTACATAGCGAAAATTGTCTGTAGCATCTTCAAATGAGACATTTTTAAAAAAAATTTTACTTCATTCTGGATCAGTTCGTCAAGGCGAGTAATTTGAGAGGTCACACACTCTGATTATTCTCTCGTCTCGACGAGCAGATTTAGAATTTATCTAAAACTCTAAATAAAAGATGTTTAGATATTTGTTTTAGATAAATTCTAAATCAGCTCGGCGAGACGAGTAATTTGATATGCAACACGGCATACTTATAAGCAACTACACCAAATAGCTAATTTAGCTAAAAACAAAAGCTAGCTACTTCCGGTTTGCAAAGTTTAAAATAACCTAGGGGTGTGGGGTATCAAATAACTCGTTTCGGCGAGCTCTTCAAGAATTTCGAAAAAAGTTCAGGTAAAAAATGCCCCCGTAACGAGAAACCTGGCGAAATAGAATCCAGAGTAATAATAAAATGAAAATGTTGGTATTTTTAGGATTTCCGTGTCGTGTTAAAAGCTATAAGAGAGAAAGAACCAAAACGAATTTGTTAGAGCGACGTTCGGACGTCCGGAGTCCGAGAAAATCTCTGCAAGACGAATTCCGAGTGAAATCCAAGAGTTCTCACATGACCGCTCAAATAAGATTTACTTTTTGGATCGACACGTCGCGCCCCAAATTCTATTTATTACAAGATTTTTCTTTACAACGACAATGATGTAGTTTAGCTTTAGACCCAATTAAATTTTACTGCATTATCGTAAAACACCGGAAAAACTACTTTGTATACATTGTAGCATTTTCAAAGGACGAATAATAAAATTTTCTATTAGTCGTTACTATTTTAGTGCCCCATCTTGTCTCTGTGTACGCCATAAAATTTCTGAATAGTTCAGAAGCAAAAAACTTCAGAGATTATCGGTTCGATTGAGAGACTAGGGCAGAAGGTAATTATTTCTTAGGACTCATTACCCCGTACGTGTTTCCTTTGCCGGTAAATCCCCGAACCATTAAATATTCCCTCTTAATTTATCATCCTTTAGGTCGGGTTGCTTCTGCGATAGGAGCCTTACGTCGAAGGCGAAACCTCCATAGAAACGGGATGGGACGGGAGCAAGGAATCTACATTTTCTCTCTCGGTACTTTCAAATGTTATCCGAAAACGGGAAAGGCCTTGGCCTCTCCTCGAAATCTTAATCGATTCTCGTTTCTTTTTATATTATTTTCGTATTATTTTCTTTCTTTTTTTCTCAGTAATATAAAGCAGATAATTTATTTTAAGTAGAAGGGATAAACGTTGGAGTTGAAGGGAATGTAATATTCGTAACAAGTTGATTAGTTGATGGTTTAATAACTGAGTTACTTCGACTGTCTTCCCCCTTGTTTTAAACATAATGGTTAAGTCATTACGTACCACCTTGATGTACTATTTACCCTTTTCCCCTTTCATGTCTGCCTGTGCACTCTGCTTTCCAGGAGTTCATCCGCCGCAACACGGGGACGTGTTTGAAGCTTTTGGGAGAAGTATCTTCTTACCATGAAGTATTTTACCTGGCGTTTTGTGCGAATTCTGAATCGGCTCGACGAGACGAGTAATTTGATACGTCACACGATAGGGTTTTCTTTAACTTTACTAACTGGCCGCCAGGGGGCGGTAGCTACTTCCGGTTGGTTAAGTTTGAGATAACCCCGCCGTGTGACCCCTCAAATTACTCGTCTCGATCAACGCAATCTGAATGTGTTGACAAAATTTTAAAAATGTCTCATTGAAAGATGCTGCAGACGATTTTCGTTCTCAAAACATGTTTTACCTAGTGATTTACATACACTCAGAATCTGCTCGTCGAGACGAGTAATTTGATATGCCACACGGCCTACTTAATCTTAACTTAACCAACTAGGCAATAGGGGGCGGTAGCTACTTCCGGTTAGTAAAGTTTGAGGTAACTAGGCTGTGTGACCCCTCAAATTACTCGTCTCGGCGAAAGGAAACAGAATATGTAGACTAAATTTTATTAAAGCTTCATTTCAAGAAGTTACAGACGATTTTCGCTATGTAAACATGTTTTACCTAATGTTTTACATAATTTCTGAATCTGCTCGTTGAAACGAGTAATTTGATAAGCCGCACGGTCTACTTATTCTTAACTTTATCAACTAGGCAATAGGGGGCGGTAGCTACTTCCGGTTGGTTAAGTTTCAGATAACCAGACCGTGTGACCGCTCAAGTTACTCGTCTTGACGAACGCAATCAGAATGCGTTGACAACATTTTATAAATATCTCGTTGAAAGATGCTTCAGACGATTTTCGCTCTCTAAGCTTGTGTTACCTAGTGATTTACATACATTCAGAATCTGCTCGTTGAGACGAGTAATTTGATATGCCACATGACTTAGTTTTTTTAATGTTATTAACTAGACGATAGGGGGCGGTAGCTACTTCCGGTTGGTTAAGTTTGAGGTAACTAGACCGTGTGACCCCTCAAATTACTCGTCTTAATGAACGAAATCAGAATGTGTTAACTAAATTTTCAAAAAGCTTCATTTAAAGGAGCTACAGACGATTTTTGCTATCTGAATATGTTTATCTAGAGTTTTACGTAAATTCTGTCAAGTCGAGTAATTTGATATGATGACATGGTTAACTTCAATTTTCT
>JAUIMW010002702.1:0-10365 GCA_033557785.1 Enochrus cinctus | reverse complement strand
AATATGTTGACTCAAGTGAGGATAGTAAACTAGAAGAAATTGTCAGTGATGAAAGTGCTGATGAAAATGATGCAACCCGTACTTGATGATTAAAAAGGACGATTACGAAATTTCTGTTTATTTTTCATTTTTTTTGTACTTTTTAATAAATATTGTAACGAACGATTTCTGACCGACTCTATCGAAAAATATCGAAAAAGAACGCAATAGAAGTGAATCGAAACTTTAGAGCATTCCAGAGAGCGAATCTACGAGAAGAAGCATCGAGTATAAAACGTATCGCATCGGAGCGACGCGGCAGTTAGCCCACAGACGTATAAGAGTTAGCCGAAGTGAGCTCCGAACGCGACAAAAGAAGCCACCAGTGGCGCGCCTTATTAATATTAACCATTTCAGTTAAAGAAAATCTTTTATTTACCCCACGAACGTAACATTTCGTGTCTGGTGAGAGGTAAAATAAATCGTATCATGCAGCTTAGTGTAAAAATCGCCTATACCAGAAAATGCAGCAACAGTCGTAGACCCTGTTATGGCGATGCTGCGAAGTATAATAACGGAACAGAAAGCCGTGCAGAAAGTTCTAGAAGATAAAATGGAAGAACAAAAGACGGCGCAGAAACCTATAGAAAATAAACTCGACAGCGAGCAGAAAGTTCTAGAAGATAAGATCGACGGCCAGCAGAAACTTCTAAAAAAGAAACTGGAACAACAGAAGACCGCTCAGAAGCTTCTAGAAGATCAAATCGACGGGCAGCAGAAGCTCCTAGAAGATAAAATTGACAGACAAAGAAGCTTCTAGAAGAAACAATGGCAAAACAAGAAAAGCAGCGGGTTCCAGCGCACAAAAGGTTCCGAAATTTGGTACTATCAACTGGACCATCTACAAGAAGGTCTTCGAGCAAGATACGGAACACAATGGCTGGACCATGCAAGATAAATTTACTAACCTAATGGTAGCTCTGCAAGGTGAAGTCATGGGTATTGTGCAAACGCTAAATTCCGCAAGTTACACAGACCTGGTGCGTGCCATAAATGCTCGACATGGAGATGAGCATTTAAAGCCTGTGTACATAAATTCCAGAACCTAAAGAAGAGGAGCAAGGAGACCATTCAAGAAATCGCGGTAGAAGTTGAGAAGGCAGGTAAACTGGCCCACGGAGATCTGCCTGAGGTCGCCTTGAATAGGAAGCTTCTTCAAGTGTTTGTGTCAGGCTTAGACGACCCCAACGTAACACTTGCGGTGACGATGGCGGATAAGAAGAACTATTGGGAAGCTGTTGGAGTTGCCCTGAAGTACGAGGCGGTCCAAAACTCTCTTCGTACACTTCATAAGAAAAGGGGGCTAATCGCAGAAGAAGCTTGGTACCAACCATCTGCTTCTTCTGCAAGAAGGAAGGGCACATCAGAGCTCGTTGTCGACGAAGGAAGAAGGACCATTGCAACGAGAAGGACACAACCAAGAAGACTGAACATCGTCGTGGTGCCGCTTATCGAAAGGCTGATGCTCTTTTGAGAAGTTCATGTCGTGATGACTTTAAGCACGGTAGTGGATATGGAGGGTTTTGGCGAAGAGCAGAGAAATTATCGAGAGATTGGACCCATTTACGAATGGAAACTTGATGGGAGGTGTCCTGAATGGGCTGAAATATCTGATATGCCAAGGAGTATGAAAATGAAAATGGGCTTTTGAAGAGGAACCTCGAGAGCTAGGACGGAAGTGACATGACCAAACAGTTGGTGGTTCCCAAGACTAGGCGGAGTAAGATCATGAGGGAGGTTCATGACGGGTCTACTGGAGGTCATCTAGGTGTCAAGAAGACCTTGGACAAGTTGAGGGAACGCTACTATTGAGTGAAGTGGAAGGACGACGTCACTAGCTGGTGCCGAAAATGCGAGACGTGCCCCAGAGCAAATGGACCCTCGAGAATTCAAAAATCCCCGATGAGGAAGTACAATGTGGGAAGCCCCTTCGAGCGAATCGCTATAGATATAGCAGGGTCGTTTCCAGAGAACAATCAGGGCAACAAATACATCTTGGTGGTAATTGACTATTCCACCAAATGGCCAAAAGCATTCGTTCTTCCGAACCAAGAAGCCACGACAGTTGTCGATGCTCTTGTCAAAAACTGGATTTGCCGATATGGAGTACCAATGGAGCTTCATTCCGACTAGGGCAGGAACTCCGAGTCTATGCCAATGAAGAGCCTTTGCGACCGCCTGGGCATAAACAAAACGAGGACAACGCCTTTACGTCCCCAATCTGATGGCATGGTCGAGAGGATGAACAGGACTATCACTAAGCACTTGGCGAAGAAGGTCTCCACTAACCAACGAGACTGGGACCAGTATTTGGACCATGATAGCGTATTGATCCTCCAGCCACGAGAGCGCGAAAGTGAGCCCATCGAAGATGTTGTTCGGTTCGGACATGAGGTTGCCCATTTACCTCAAGTTGCAGGCGAAGGTTATGTAGAAGAGTTAACCGCTAGGACGAATGAAGTACATAACTTCGCCATATAAAGCCTGGATAAGGCCACGGACAGGATGAAGACCCGATACGACGTCAAGGCCAACAGCAAGGGATTCCAGGAAAGAGATCTAGTCTGGTTCAACAATCCCCAAAAGAAGAAGTTGCAAACTCAGTGGAAAGGTCCCTATAGGATCCTGAAGAGAATTAATGACGTCTTGTATCGTATTGTGAAGACGTCAAAGGTTGTGCACTCCGATCGCCTAGCAGCCTATCACGGGGACAACTAGGACGATGAAGGAAGGGTAGCTGTTGTGGCAGCAGTGGTGACCTGTTTGAAGTACCGACCGAGTATGTACTTGCCCACTGTGTGTCCAAAGACCTAAAAATGGGGCGAGGGTTTGCTGCGGTGTTCCGTCGAAGATTCGGGAGGCTACACCAGTGAGAAGGACAGCATAATCAGGCAAGAGCGTGGGGATAGGAAGATCTTCCACCTGATAACGAAGAACAGGTTCTTTGAGAAACCGAATTATGAAAACACGTGGTGGGCGCTCAAAGACCTCAAAAACGCTCTTCTCGAGGACGGCGAGAATTCCCTGGCCATTCCAAGACTGGGATGTGGACTGGACCGGTTGGATTGGCGGATCGTCCGAAGCATGATCGAGACGATTTTCAAGGATGAAAAGATAAAGATCATAGTTTGCGTTCCGGATTTAAGGCAGCCCGTGACACCCAGGAGGACGGTAGACTGCTATTTCTACTACACGAGGGGATGTTTGTAATATCATACGTGTTGTAATTGTCGAAGTATATTTAAAGGTACTAGCTGAATGTTATTATCTTATATTTTTACCTGAATAGCTATATCGCCTTTTCTAAAAAAACCAAAATAAACAAATATGTATAAAATAATATTTTTTCGATAAATTCGTGTTTCGACAATTGATCATTCGATAAATTTGTTTTCGATAAACTTGCTTTCAATACTCGTTTTCGATAAATTTACATTTGATGAATTTGTTTTCGATAAACTCGTCGATTACCGTTTCACTTGTTTTTTTTATTGATCTCCAACAAATGATGTGGCACGTAAACGCATTCTCTGTGTGCGTGTTTCGCAATGATGTCTTTATATTGACGACCAAGTAATGCCAAGTCTGTCAGCCATTTCTTGGACTAATAATCTTGGGTCTGGAGGTCGATAGTATCGCCGCTCACAAAACATAGTAAAATTCGTAAACGAGCGGTTGCCTAAGTTTAAAAAATCAGTCAACTAGAGATTTTATGTATCATTATCTATTATAATTGGCAATTTTCCATAGATATTGTAAATTGTTATTTTTGGTGACAATAACGTAAAATGCGTTTCTTCGACTTTAACGGCCATGTTTGAACAACTGAATAAAGATTTATTTGATAAAATGGACGCACAGATAAGTGACTTCAGGTTGCTGAAAAACTTTGGAACATCTCACATCTACAAAGACCGAACAACTTAATGAAGTAAAAAAAATGAATTTCTCCAGTGTGGAAAAAAATGGAAACCTAACGTAACGAGTTAATTTGCATGATAGGATCCAGTTCGAAGCAAAGAAAAGTGATTGTTCTGGGAAACGAAGCAGTTGCTTAGTAGTCTACCGTAAAAATTCTCAACGTTCCGGGAAAACTCCTCAGTTTGTCTATCATTAACAACGAACAACTCGAAGTGATTGCCATTCATTACTGATGCAATGAGGAGAAAAAACAGATTTGATCGATTGGATTGGAGACTCGTAAAAAGCATGATTGAAGAAATATTTAAGAGCTCAGAAATCACGGTGACTTTGATTTCTGAGCTCTTAAATATTTCTTGTTACCACACGAAACGGGACAATATCACTAAACATATGCATTGTCACTTTTACAATAATGCATAATGTAGAGGTGACAGTTGTGGATATCGCCACTCACTAACTGCCAGAGAAAAGGAAGAGATGTGTAACAAATCGATAAATGGTGTGGAATCGCCTGCGCATCAAGTGTACATCTGTTTTTTTCCTTTAAATTAATTAGTGAAAAATAAATTAAATAAGTAAACACTCCTTTTAATACAAACAAATATTTATTACTTACTACTCTAATGATCATGAACATTTTCGAGCTCGATTTTTTGTAGAACTATCCGTTTTGGGGTCTCCTGAATTCAGACAATATGTTGTAAAAATGTCTGTTTGACACTCTAACCGCCAAACTAACATTAATTTTGAGCGCTTGTTACGTTATCCTACAGCATATAATCTAAATAGCACCAAGATTTAGAACAATAGAATAAAGAACGCTTCTAATTATTAATAGAAAATTGATATATTCTAATCTTATATTAATGCAGAATATACATAGATAAAATAAAATTAGTTTGTAATAGAAGGAATAAACAGTATGCTTTTAACCATCAAACGAAGAAGTCGTTATTAGTATTCCCCTGAAAACCTTTATAATATATTTCAATGTAAATAAAATGAAAATAATAATTATATTATTAAAAAAAAATGTTTGGACATCCAAATGTAATTGGTACAGTCGGAACGGACAGGACCAGATCCACTTTTCTAGGAATTTAAAGGTACAAGGACAACACTACGACGAAATGTACGATCAAATGACTCTAAAAGCTGTTTTATCACGATAAAGGGAACCACTAGGATCTATCATTAGGACTAGATATCCAAATTGCATAGAAAACGCGTTAAGTCAAATTATTAAAAAAGATAATATTTTAGATAGCAGGAGAACATTTCAAAATCATAATATTAATAGTTAGTCGTCAAGACATTTTCATAAAAAGCAGAATAATAATAGTAATTTTCACAATTATAATAATAATTTTAATAGAAACATTTATAATAATAATAACTAATCAAAATCAACATTATCAAAGTAATTTAAATCAAAACACTAGTTTAAACAGGAACAATAATAATAATCGCAATTTTCTACATAACTATCAAAGAAATTACGGACAAAAACAATTCAGACCAAATAATAATAATAATAATAGAAGTTTTAATTATAATAACAATAATAACTTTAGGCTGGAACCTATGGATTGGGAAGCGAGTTCAGTATATCATTTAAGTACTCAACCAGTGCCAAAAAACGGAATGATACAGAATTCCTCTATGTAATTCATCTATGTAAAACGTTTAATTCAAATAACTTACCAAACGTAATTTCTCCAAAATACAATTCAAAATTTTTAATAGATACAGGAACCGAGAAATTTTTAATCAGTCCAAAAATGGCACATAAAATTTTGCGGACTAAATTCTGAATGAAAAATTTGTAATTAAAACACCACACATATGAAACTGGTTAATAATCATGTCGCAAACATAGGATTACCAAAAATACTTAACTTTCTTGTGGTTGCAAGAAGTATTTAAAAGATTAAAGAAGGCTAATTTTAAAATTCAATTGGATAAGTCAGAATTTATGAAAAAAGAGGTAGCATATACGTGTAATAACACCAGCAGGAGTAAGATCAATCCCTGAGGAAATAAGTTATAAAGAAATTTCCCATTTCGAAAGCTCAAAAGGAAATTAAATCATTTTTAGGATTATTAGGATCCTATAGAAAGTTTATAAAGAATTTCGTCGATTTAACAAAACCACTAACAAAATATTTAAAGAAAACTCGAAAAATAATACATAATAATAAATTTATTGAATGTTTTGAAAGTTGTAAAACAATATTAACATCAAAACCGTTATTACAATATCCAGATTTTAATAAATCGTTCATTTTAACGTCAAATTATGCTATTGGAGTTATTTTATGACTAGGGAAAATTGATGAAGATTTACCTATAGCGTATGCCAGCCGTACATTAAAATACACGAAACAAAAGTATTCAGTAATAGAAAAAGAGTTGTTAGCAATCATTTAAGAAGTAAAATATTTTAGAACTTATTTATACGGAAATAAATTTGCTATTGCTACGGATCATCAATCTTTAAAATGTTTATTTAATTTGAAAGATCCCGGATCTAAATTATTAAGATGGAGGTTAAAATTAGAAGAATTATATAAAAAGGGAAAAAAATTAAACATATCAAATTTTACCATTCACAAGTGGTTTAAAATGTACAAAACTAAGGGACAATATAGATTTTGAAAATTTAATAGTACGGCATAGAGTAATAAACGATAATAATTTTAAATCTATAGAAATAAAAGAAGGTATGATAAATGGTAAACCAAAACAAATAATTATAGAAACAGTGTACAATAATCCAAATTAAGTTAAAACATATAATAAGAATAATGGAAATATAAAACAATTCATAAGAAGTCCCAAAGCACGATAATAAAGAATATACAACTAGAATATATATACTAGAATATTGTGAACCAATGAAGTCTTCCTTTTGTTATTTTGATAATGACGAAATTTTAAAGAGGTATATAAGGAAAAAATATTGATGTAGACGACGAAAATGAACAAATGGAACTTATAAATACATATCATACGGGAAAACAAATCATCGCAGAATTAATGAAACATATGAGAAAATAAATAAAACATATTATTGGCCTAAAATTAAAAAATCAATTGAAAATTTTATTGTAAAAACACAAAATAAATACTAAAGGGACCCACCGAAGATACCATTTTTATTTACCAAAACAGCTTCAAAACCATTAGAAAAAGTACATATAGATATTCTTACTATTGAAAACGCTAAACTTCTAACTAACTTGTAGATGCATTTTATGGAGTACCACTTAATATTTGTTTTGACAATGGAACAGAATTTCAATATAGTCTCGTACAAAATATCTGTAAAATATATAAAATAAAAGTTAATTTTATAACTCCTAAACACCCACAACCGAATTCAATTGTTCCATTCGACAATTATCGAACATTATAGAATTTAAAAAATTTTTTTTTAAAGAACAACCAAATGACGTTATGACATATTAAATAAGGCATAACGATTTCAGAAATCCATACGATATATATTATGATAAACACTATTTTGGTAATTATAAATAATTAACACATAAAATAAAATAAAGAATAAAATGCAAGAGAATAAAACCAAAATAATATTAAAATGTAACGAAAGTGCTAACAATAATACTATATTTAAAAAAAGTCAAATTGTATTCGAAAAAACAAATTTAGAAAATGCTATTACCTTCGCCACGCCAGAAATATTACATCCTTCAACATTACATCCGAAAACTCTTTTATTAGTATTATTAGTATACGTAATTCAAAATTACCCTTCCCCATACAAGATCAATTTATTCAAATATATAAAAATATCATAACAGTACAAGCTTATTATAAAGAAAATAAAATTGTATTTATTTTGAAAATACCCAGTGTAGAATCATAGAAATATGAATAATATAACTTATACTCGTTGACTACACCTAATAAAAATGCTTCTTATTTTACATCAATTATACCAAATAAAAAATTCTTGCACTTGATTTATAATATATGCAAACAGATAAACCTTGTAAATTAATATCTGATAAAAAGTATTTATATGACAATTTAAATACAATGAAATTAACAAATAACAATCCTTGTGAAATAAATCTTTTGTCTAGTAATGTAATGCAATAAATGTAAAACTTGAAAATGTAAAAGTTCTAAAATTATATTTGAACTTATGGTTAACTATAGCACCACGACAAACTTTAGTGTATTATAAATGTAATAACATTGTAAATTCCACATTAATTCATGGAATGCTAATTGTGAAGTCAGAATACAAAAAATTATGACGACGATATCACTAATGATATTGCTAATTCTAATCAATTACCTGTATTACAACTTGAACACATATCTTTAAATAACTTTAAAGGAGCGGAACATAAATTGTCTAATTTAAATAAAATAAATTCATGTAAATTTTCCTACATATACATCTACGTATACTATTACTATTGTAATCATTGTTTTATTTATAATATTTTGTAAATGTTCGCATAAACTAAAGTGCCTTAAGTGTTGTACCTGTGTAAGATGCCCACATAAAATAGTTACTAATGAAAAAAAAAAATTAGAAGATATTGAAGTATCATCCCAAGTAAACTATAATGTACCCTTAGAAAAGGTAAAACTGAAAATTCCGGACCACCCGTAATTTTCATTCTCAGAGGAGGGGTATTACGTTATCCTATAGCATGTAATCTAAATAGGACCAAAATTGACATATTCTAATCTTATCTTAATGCAGAATATGCATAGAAAAAATAAAACAATTAGTTTGTACTAGGAGGAATAAACAGTCTGCTTTTAACCATCAAACCAAGAAGTTATATTTTTCCACGATGCCCATGAGCTTCTCCTCAAGTTTTTCCTCTATCTCACCATAGAGCTTCAGATCATCCATATATGGCAAGTGAGACAACCTCTTCTGACGTTTTGTGTTCAACTTGAAATCTAGCTAAGGAGGGTCGACATCGGATTCAAAGCCAGGCAAAACTAAACAGGCGACAATGTTCATGTCCTGACAATTCATCCATGATGCCATGAGATGTTGTAAGATTTGTCTTATCTTTAGGTCGATCTTGTAGATTTACAGAACTTTAACGAGCCCAGTCATGGGGTAGGGAATCAAAAGCCTTCGCGTAATCTATATAGCAGACGTGATGATTGCGTTTTTTCCTTTGAACTTATTTGAAAACCACGGCATCGATGGTAAATTGCTGTAGCCTCCAATACATTGTTGTTGACGCAGTGATTGTAGATGTTTTCGTTGATTAAAGCTGTGAAGAGTTTGTAGTCCACAAACATGTAATGGGCCTGTAGTTCTTAGGATCCGCTCTGTCTCCTTTCTTGAAGAGTAAGAAGGCATTCCCGTCGAAGACACAGTCAGAAACACTCGTAGGATCCTCTAGGGCTCTACTGAATGAATAAGCTAGGTACTTGTGGGTAGATGAAAAGGTCTTGATCCAGAAGTTTGGATTCCAATTCTGAGTTTGCCTGATACACCCAGTTACGTCATCCGCTGAGAACTCCGCTGATTTCATTTCTTGCACTCTCGATTGCTCCCGAACTATACCGTCCAACCAGGTTGCAGTCTTGTTTTAGTTCTTCTCTCCGTACCAAACACCTCCCCAATATTCCTCGAACTTATTCAAGTCCAAGCCGGATGCAACCTGATGTTCTTCTGTGTGTTCCAATTGACGGACAAACCTCTTTCTGTTAAAGTTGAATTCGCTGTTTTGTTCCTTTCGTTTGGTGATTTCGTTGTACCTTCTTAGTCTCGCACCCTTAGGTACGGAATCGAAAACCTTCGCGTAATCTGAGAATCACAGCGTCAATTGTAAGCTGCTGTTTGCATCTCAAAAAAACTCTGAGACTGAGCAGAAGGGATGCGAAAGAGGTTTTTTGGGATACAAAAAGCAGCTTACAATTGACACCGTGATTCTCAGATTACGCGAAAGTTTTCGATTCCGTACCTGCTGACTAGTTCGTTAAAAAAACCCTGGATAACCATCGGCATAATAAAATCTATTAGGATCAGAGACAATCTGAAGAAAAAACTACTAAAAAACTCTGTCAACAGCGAACTATCAGATGAGTACAAAAAATATAGGAATAAATTGACAGAGCTAATAAGAAAAACTAAAAACGAATATTATAGGGAAAAACTGCGGGATAGTGGAAATAACCCCAAAAAAATACGGTCAGTTATGAAAGAGGTGACAGGGCATACGAAACAAGAACATGCTGAGATAGATATAATAGAAAAACAGAAATTGCTCAAGATATGGCAAGTAAAATAAAAAGTAACAAGCTTAATGATAATAATAACAAGTATAATAACAAATCAATATTTTTAAATCCTATCAGCACAAATGAGCTTATAATATATATAAACTCTTT
>JAUIMW010002701.1:0-10367 GCA_033557785.1 Enochrus cinctus | reverse complement strand
TATAATAAATAAGAACAATATAAGGAAAGAAAAAAAAGAAAACAATATTGAGTGTAGTTTGCCTGAAAGACATTCCATGTACTGGTGTTTTTTTTTATTTTATTCCAATAGAGAGTTTCAAAGATGCGAAATGTCTTACAGAGACAATATAAACTTCATTATTCTAATAAGTTGGTTAAACACCTATACACTAAAAAAATTTTAAAAAACATAAAAGAAGGACCTCCAAGTCGTTAACTCAAAATAAAAATATGAAGATAACAAAACACCTGGAAAAAATTCCATATATCTCAGACTTTTTGATAGTTTTTTTATAGTTTAATTGTTTTAATTCAGTGAATCCATTATAAAAACTACATATTTGGAGGACCATAAGGTTTTTTTTAATTCTACTGTAATATAATAAGGCTAACTGATTTAAAACATTAAAAAGATCACCAAAGGTCTGATTCAAATTTTAAAATATAAATACCGTTAACAACAATTAGAAGAAACTTTTTAAAAATAATATAATATAGTTTGTCGTATACCTGGAGGACATTCCATGTCCCTCAGACCCCCTGGTGGTCCTTTTTTATGTTGTTCTCTTACTTTATTGCAACAGATTTATTTTTTTACTTTAGAGACCATCGGGGGGTCTGGGAGACATGGAATGTCCTCCAGATATTATGTGTCTTACATTCTTTTAATTAATTGATAATATATTAATAAATGAAACGTAACCAACATTATTAACATAAATTAAGAGTAAGAAGATAACGAAACGCTCAGAGGACAAATATCCTTCAGACTATTGGTAGTTTTTTTTTTGTTATTTTATTACTTAATTCTGAGTCTTTTATTTATTAGAGAAGGACTACCAGGAGATCTAGGGGACATAGAATGTTCTTCAAATACATGATAAACTATGATTTTCTCATTAGTTGATGAAATAAAAAGAGTTTTTGAATACTAGAAATACACAAATGACAGTGTACCTGGAGGACATTCCATACCCTTTGAAGACATACATAAAAAAGGTTAACAGACAATTTTAACAAAAGAGAATTATTTAAATTATAAAAATATATACATAAATATACAATATAGAAATTTATTAGAAATAATAAGGTGGGTGAAAGGAAATAAAATCTCTTACAATCTTGATTACTTTTCATTTATTTATCTGTTATCAATCAACAGGAAGGACCTATCTATTGGAATATAATAAAAAGTAACATAAACGAAGTACCACAAGGTGATCTGGAAAACGTGGAATGTCTTCAAAGTGCTTTGTTATCAATGTACTCCTACATACACTTCCTTACTTCTTTTAGATACTAATTATCTTCTCATTATTGAATGGTTAACTTCAAACAAATAAAAGTATTAAAAATGTCTTTAATATTTAATCAGGAGCACATTGATGGTAGTATATCTGGAGGACATTCCATGTCCTCCAGACCTCTGGTGTCCTTATTTTATGTTGTTTTTATTCTGCTTCAACAAAGAGATGTTTTCTGATTTTTACAAATAAAAGGAGGCCTGCTAAGCAGTCTAGGAGTCATGAAATGTCCTCCAGATACAATATTATCAATCTACTTCTATCTACACTTCTTTACTTCTCTTAGTAACTGTTTATCTTCTTTTTTTCGTATTATCGAATAATTAAAGTTAAACTCAAACAAATAAAAGAATTATAGAGATCTTTAAACATCAATTAGAAGTACGTTGATGGTGGTACACCTGGAGGACATTCCATGTTTCCCAGACCCCCTGATGATCACTTTTAAGTGTTGTTTTTATTATACTTCAATAAAGGGATGTTTACTGATTTTTCCAAATGAAAGAAGGGCCACCAGGGGGTCTGGAGAACATTGAAAATCCTCCAGGTGTTCTGCTATTAATGTACTTTTACCTACACTTTTTACTTCTTTTGGATACTAATTATCTCCTTATTATCGAATGGTTAAAATTAAACTCAAACAAATAAAAATATTAAAGAGATATTTAAATATCAATCAGATGTACGTTGATGGTGGTCCACCAAACTCTCCGGTGGTCTTTTTTTTACATTGTTTTCTTATTTTATTGCAGCAGATTGATTTTTATTTACTTTAAATAATAAAAGAAGGAGCACCAGGGGGTCTGGGAGACATGGAATGTCCTTCAGGTGCACTGTAATCTACGTTCTTCTAATTATATTGAAAAACGTTGATAACACTCTTTGTTTTTAAATGTTTAAGCACCAAGAAGAAGAACGTTGTTTGCTGAGTACCTGGGGGATATTCCATGTCTCCCAGAACCCTTGGTGCTCCTTCTTTTACGTTGTTTTTTTACTTTATTGCAGCAAATTGATTTTTATTTGCTTTAAATAATAATAGAAGGACAACCAAGGGGTCTGGGGAACATGGAATGTCCTCCAAGTACTCAGCAAACAACGTTCATCTTCTTGGTATTTAAACGTTGAAAAACAAAGAGTGTTATCAACGTCTTTCAATACAATTAGAAGTATGTAGATAACAATACACCTGGAGGACATTTCATGTCCTCCAGACCGCCTAGTGCTCCTTTTTTTGTAGTTTTTCTTACTTTATTGCAGCAGATTGATTTTTACTTACATTAAATAATAAAAGAAGGAACACCAGGGAGTCTGAAGGACATAGAATATCCTTTAGGTGTTTTGTTTTCTACTTACTTCTAATTATATTGAAAAGCATTGATAACATGTTTTATATTTTTTTAAGTTTTACTGGAAATCCTTCTTTAATAAATAGAAGTTCAGTTGATACCTTTATATTTTATTTAAGTGAAAAAACAACTTAAAAAAGACCATCAGAACATCTGGGAGACATGAAGTGTTCTCCAAGTACCAGAATATAGTTTGTTGCACACCTGGAGGACATTCCATGTTCCTCAGAACCCCTTAGTGGTCCTCTTTTTATTTTTTGTTTCCACTTAATTCTAATAAAGATGTAATATGTGACTTTTATTTATTAAAGAAGGACCACCAGGGAGTCTGGGAGACATGGAATGTCCTCTAGATACAATTTCATCTACTTATTTGTAATTATGTTGAAAAACAATCAATGAAAGGAAGACCCCCTGGAGACCTTTCTTTAATAAATAGAAGTTCACTTAATACATCTCTATTTGATTTATATAAAAAAAACAATTTAAAAAAAGACCATTAGGGAGTCTGGGGGACATGGAATGTCCTCCAGGTATACTGAAATATACGTACTTTTAATTGTTTTGAAAAACGTTGATAACACTCTTTATTTTTAAATGTTTAAGCACCAAGAAGAAGAACGTTGTTTACTGAGTACCTGGAGGACATTCCATGTCCCCCAGACCCCCTGGTGGTCCTTTTTTTACGTTGTTTTCTTACTTTATTGCAACAGATTGATTTTTTTACTTTAAATAATAAAAAGAGACCACCAGGGGGTCTGGGGGACATAGAATGTCCTCCAGGTACAATGCCATCTACGTAGACTTAATTGTATTGAAAAACATTAAAAACACTCTTTGTTTTTTTAATGTTTAAGCACCAAGAAGAAAAACATTGTTTGCTGAGCACCTGGAGGACATTCCATGTCCAAATGGATCACCAGGGAATCTGTGGAACATGGAATGTCCTCCAGGTATACTGCAATCTACATACTTCTAATTGTATTGAAAAACGTTAATAACACTCTTTGTTTTTCAATGTTTAAACACCAAGAAGAAGAACGTTGTTCGTTGAGTACCTGGAGGACATTCCATGTCCCCCAGACCCCCTGGTGGTCCTTTTTAATAAATAAAAGTCCCTTAGTATTTCACTACCAGAATTAAATAAAAAACAACATAAAAAAAACCACCAGTGGGTCTGAGGGTTATGAAATGTCCTCCAGGTGCACTGTCATCTACGTACTTCTAATTGTGCCGAAAACCGTCGATTACACTTTTAATTTTTTAAGTTTTAGCAACTAATAAGAAGAACGTAGTTTTTTTATGCCTGGAGGATATTTCACGTCCTCCGGACCCCCTGATGGTCTTTTTTATTTTGTTTTTTTTTTTAATTTAATTCTAGTAGAGAGATATTAAAGGACTTTTATTTATTAAAGAAGGCCCACTTAGACATGGAATGTCCTCCAACTCCTCTGGTGGTCCTTATTTAATAAATAAAATCCACTTGATATCTCTCTACTGGAATAAAGTAAAAAAAACATAAAAGAAGAACCACCAGGAGGTCTGGTGGACATGGAATATCCTCCAAGCACACGACAAAATGTTCTTTTTATTGATTTGCAAAAACTAAAAAAAAAATTAAGAGCGTAATCAACGTTTTACTATAAAATTAGAAGCATGTAGATGACCTGGAGAACATTCCATGTCCCCTAGATCATCTGGTGGTCTTTTTTTATTTTGTTTTTTCACTTAATTCTAATAGAAATGTATTAAATGACTTTTATTTAATAAAAAAGGGTCACCAGGGGGTCTAGGGGACATGGAATATCCTCCAGGTACAATGCCATCTACGTAGATTAAATTATATTTAAAACGTTGATAACACTCTTTATTTTTTAAAGTTTTGCCAACCTATAAAAAGAACATAGTTTTTTTGTGCCTGGAGGACATTCCATGTACCCCAGATCCCATGGTGATTTTTCTTTTATGTTATTTTTTTTATTTATTCTAATAGATAAATTTTTATTGATTTTTAACGATAAAAAGAGGACCACCAGGGGGTTTGGGGGACATGGAATGTCCTCCAGGTACACGACAAACTATGTGTTTCTTATTGGTTGATAAAACTTTAAAAAATAAAGAATGTTATCAACGTCTTTCAATACAATTAGAAGTACGTAAATTACAGTACACCTGGAGGACATTCCATGTCTCCCAGCTCCCCTAGTGGTCCCTTTTCTATTATTGAAAGTAAGTAAAAATCAATTTGTTACAATAAAATAAGAAAACAACGTAAAAGAAGGACCACATGGAATGTCCTCCAGGTACTCAGCAAACAACGTTCTTCTTCTAAGTGCTTAAACATTGAAAAAAAGAGTATTATCAACGTTTTTCAATACAATTAGAGTACGTAGATCCCCTCGTGGTACACTGTCATGTACGTACTGCTAATTATTAAGAGAAATATACCTGGAGCTCATTCAATGTCCCCCAGACCCCCTAGTGGTCCTCTTTTTATTGTTAAAAGTTAAAAAAACACCAGTTAAAATAAAGTAATAAACAATATAAAAAGAGAACCACCAGGGAGCCTGGCGAACATGGAATGTCCTCCAAGTACAATGCCATCTATGACTTCTAATTGTACTTAAAAATGTTGATAACACTTTTATTTTTTAAAGCATCACACACATAAAAGCAGATATGTACACATTATTTTCCATACCTATATGTTTTTATTATTTCTAGGAAGTGAACAGAAGTTATATTAGAATAGAATAGAATCAACAGAAAGGGAGGACCACCAGGGGATCTGCAAAACATACAATGAACTTTTGCATTTTTTGTGTTCTTTGAAAATAGAAAAAAATGAAAAGTAACCAACGTTAACATAAATTAAGAGTAAGAAGGTAACGAAACACCAGAAGATCTGGAAGATACGGAATGTCCTCCACATTCCATATCTTCCAGATCTTCTGGTAGTTTTTTTTTTTTCATGTTATTTATTTATTTAATTATAATAGTGAGATACTAAGTGTTTTTCTTATAAGATAATATTGCAAGAAAAATGCAGGCTGCAAAGTACCTGGAGGGCATTCCACGATTGATCTTTTTTGGATTGTTTTTTACTTTACTTCCAATAAAAATATATATATTTTTTATCATAATATACAATATAATATATTATAAAATAGGCCACCAGGAAGTCTGGGGCATACGATTATCTACCTATTTATATTTGTACTTGAAAATTTTATTTAAAGTTTTACCAACCAAAAATAAAAGTTTGTACCTGGGGAACATTCCATGTCTCAAGACTATAATATGTTACAATAGAATAAGAACGACAAATAAAGACCATTAGAGATTCTAAGAAACATGGAATGTCCTCCAGGTACTTAACTTCAACATTATTGTACACTGTTATCTACGAACTTTTAATTATTTTATAATGAAATATAAACAACACAAAAGGAGGGCCACCAGGAGGACTGGGGGACATGCAATGTCCTCCAGGTACTCGGCTTCCTAGGTTCTTTCTATTGATTGCTAAGACATAAATGAATGAAATGTTTTCAAGATTTTTAAATACCGATTGCGAGTACGTAGAGAGCAGTGCACCTGGAGGACATTCCATGTCCCCCAGACCCCCTGGTGGCCCTTCTTTTGTGTTGTTTATATTTCATTATAAAATAGGGATGTTGACTGTCTTTTAACAACAAAAGAAGCACCACCAGGGGGTCTGGGGGACATAAAATGTCCTCCAGGTATACTGTAATCTACGTACTTCTAATCGTATTGAAAAACGTTGATAACACTTTGTTTTTTTAATGTTTAAGCAACAAAAAGAAGAACGTTGTTTACTGAGTACCTGGAGGACATTCCATGTCCCCCAGATCCCCTGGTGGTCCTTTTTAGGTTGTTTTTTCATTTAATTCTAATAGAGATGTATTAAGTGACTTTAATTTATTAAAGAAAGACCACCAGGGGGTCTGGGGGACATAAAATATTTTCCAGGTACACAACAAACTATGTTCTTCTTATTAGTTGGTAAAATTTAAAAAAATGAAGTGTTATCAATGTTTTTCAACACAATTAGAATTACATAGATAACAGCGTACCTAGAAAACATTTAATAAATTAAAGTCACTTAAACATAAAAACAACAACATAAAAAGAACACCAGGGGGAGTACTTGGAGGACATTCTATTCTTCCAGGTACTCAGTTTCTTACATGCTTTTTGTTTATTGAGAAAAGTAGCCAACGTTGATAACATAAATTAGGAGTAAGAAAATAACGAAACACTTGGAGGACATTTCTATAATTTACAAACTTTGGTGGACTTTAGTTTTATTTTAATAAATACCATTGTATTGAAATATTATAAAGACAACACATATGAAATACAACAGGTTTTTTTTATCCTACCCTAATATAAGAGAATTAAAATAATAAAAAAGACCACCAAGAGTTCGGATTAAATTTTAAAAAATAAAAAAATTATCAACAATATCAATTATTAGAAATACGTAGATGACATTCCATGTCTCCCAAATTTCTGTTTTGTATTGTTTTTTTTTTAATTCTAATAGAGTATAATAGTATAAAAATTGCTTTGAAAAACATTGATAACACTCTTTATTTTTTTAAAGTTTTACCAACCAATAAGAAGAACATCCAAAATGTCTGGTGTTTTCTCTTTTATCTTATATTTTAATTACATTTTTTTCAGTACTTCAATAGTAGAATTAATTCATTTATATAAAATAATAATATTAATAGAATGTCCTCCAGGTATTCTGTAAACAACGTTCTTCTTCTTGGTGTTTAAACATTAAAAAACGAAGAGTATTATCAACGTTTTTTGATACAATTAGAAGTATGTGGATGACAGTGTACTTGGAGGACATTCCATGTCGTCAGACCCCCTGGTGGTTCTTTCTTTTACGTTGTTACGAATAACAACCAAGAATTCTAGGAAACATAGAATGTCCTCCGGGTACACAACAAATTATGTTCTTCTTATTAGTTACTTAAACTTTAAGAGACAAAAAACGTTATCAACGTCATTGAAAAAAATTGTTATTTTGTATGTTGCTTTCAACTTAATTCTTGTAAATGGATTTTTATATTCTAAATAAAAAGAAAACCAGAGAAGGTAGACATAGTTTACAAACTACTTGGAGAGCAATTCATGTCCTGTATTTCAATAGAAAATTTTCCATGTTTTCCAGATCTCCTAATGATTCTTCATTTATCTTTTTATTTACTCTTATTTAATACCTTATCATAAACGACGATAGAATACAATAAACAAACTTTTTCTTATTGATTAGTTAATCTTTAAGAAATAAAGAATGTTATCAACATCTTAGAATGCAGTTGGAAGGATGTACATCACAATGTACCTGGAGAACATAATTTGTCCATCAGACGTATTTTTTAATAGAAAAATGTTAATTATTTCTCAAAATTGAACGAATTGATAAGAGAAATATGTTTGTTGTGAACTTGAAGGACATTTCATGTCTCCCAGATGTTCTGGTACTTAAATTGCAGTATACCTGGAGGACATTCCATTCTTTTTTTATTATTTAAAATAAATAAAAATCAATCTATTGCAATAACGTATAGAAACAACGTAAAAAGGATCACCAGGGGGTCTGGGGGACATGGAATGTCCTCCAGGTACTCAGCAAACAATGTTCTACTTCTTGGTGCTTAAACATTGAAAACAAAAAGTGTTAGCAATCTTTTTCAATACAATTAAAAATACGTACACTGCAGTATACCTGGAGGATATTCCATGCCCCCAGACTCCCTGATGTCTTTCTTTTATAATTAAAAGTTATTTAATATTTCTCTAATGGAATAAAACAAAAAAAAAACAACATAAAAAGACCAACAGAGGATCTACACTGTTATCTAGTTGATACCTTCATATATGTTTTTATTATATTTTGATATTTATTTTTTTAATAGAGGGAGCTTAAAAGATATGGAATGTCTTCCAGGTATTCTGCAACATACGTTTTTGAAAAAAATTAAAATTATTTAAACTTCACTATCATCTACTTATTTATAGTACTTTATTTTTAAAAAATTTATTAACTAATAAGAAAAACGTAGTTTATCATGTACCTGGAGTTTTGTTATCTTCTTACTCTTAATTTATGTTAACAACGTTGGTTACTTTTCATTTATTTATCTGTTATCAAAAAATAGAAAGAACGTAGAGCACAAAGTACCTGGAGAACATTATATGTCCTCTAGACCCCTAGATGGTCGTTCCTTTCTGTTGTTTTTATTCTATTCTAATATAATGATATTCATTTGCTTGATTTATAAAACGAAAGATCACCAAGAGGTGTGGAGAACATGGAATGTCCTCCAGGTGTTCTATTATTTACATACTCCTAATTTACGTAAACAATGTTAATTACTTTTAATTTACTTATTTGTTATCATTAAGTAGAGAAAATTTTATTATATTTTAACAAAATAGTGTTAACTTGCTTGAAAGAAAGTACCAGGGAATATGAAACGTACAAGTACACTGTTATCATCGTACTTTTAAATGTATTGAAAAAAGCTGATGATTTATTTTTTTTTTAAACTAAGTTAAATATAAATAAAGAGTATTATCAACATTTTTCAATACAATTAGAAGTACGTAGATGACAATGTACCTGGTTCTTATTTTACTTTGTTTTTTACTTTTTTGTAATGAAAGGATATTTACTGATTTTTAATAATGAAAGAAGAGACCCACTTGAACATGAAATGTCCTCCAGATACACAACATACTATACTCTTTTTATTGGTTGATAAAACTTAAAAAAAAGTGTTATCAACGTTATTCAAAGCAATTGGAAGTACGTAGATAACAGTATACCTGGAGGACATTCCATGTCCCCCAGACCCTCTAGTGGTCCTTTTTATGTTATTTTTTCATTGAATTCTAATACAAATGTATTAAGTGACTTTAATTTATTAAAGAAAGAGCACCAAGGAGTCTGGAGTCGTCCATGTTTCCCAGAACATTTTTTAACCTTGATTTACTATATTATACTAAACGGAGATCTTCATTCAACGTAAAAACTTTTGTGTGAGATTTATTTATGGTTTGAGAAGAAGGGATAGAATCTCATGTATGTTGGAACGAGCTGGTTGGTTCAGCATGGAGCGGCATAGAATATTTAATTCTCTTGTGTTTCACGTTCACAATATTAATATCAGACGTTGCAATGATTTGGATATTTTTAAACACAAATTAGAACTATTCAAACGAAGCTTTTGGTATTGCGTTAATAATCGCGTGTCGTTGGCCCTTCGGACATATTGGATCTATAGTGTTATTGAGAATTAAGTAAATGTTTTGTGAGAAGCAGTGATTAGAGTCAAAGTAAAAGCAGCAAGTGCTTTTTTGGTTCCAATTGATTTTGTTGTTGTTATTAAATGTTATTAATTTTTTAAACAGATGGTTAGATAAATTTAGGGAAGTTTGTCCTTGCATTTATTTATCTTTATTATGCGTATAGAAACATCTTATTGAAAAAAGTACTCACTTAACGGCATAATTATTGGTTGTAGGTACATACCTGAAAAGAAAACAAAAATTCATTTAATTATTTTTATAAAATAAAAATGATTGCAAATGTTAAAAGTATAAATAAAGAAAGAAACATTATTTAACGTAAATATTAGTAAGAAAGAGAG
>JAUIMW010002700.1:0-10371 GCA_033557785.1 Enochrus cinctus | reverse complement strand
CACCTCACACCTAAAGACAGTCAAGTAAGCTATGTACGTTAAGACACCTCACACCTAAAGACAGTCAAGTAAGCTATATACGATAAGACACCTCACATAAAGAAAGTATTCTATTCATGCGTAGGCATCTTATACAAAAAGGCAGATGAGTTAAAATACAAATACAATATAGTTAGTTAACATTAAGACGCTTTTCATAAAAGAATAGTCGATTATATTAAGTATGTGTCTTAACATAATTGTACAAAATCAGTTGAGTTTAATTAGGCAAAAGTATAATATAATAAGTTAAGTACGTTGAGACACCTCACACAAAAAGACAATCGTATAAGCTAAGTTCGTTTTACATAAAAATACAGAAGAGTAAACTATGTACGTTAAGACACATTACACAAAAAATAATTGACTAAAAACAAACAAATACCTTCGAGTAAATTAAGAACGTTAAGACGCCTCACATAAAAAGAACACTCGAGTAAGTTGAGTATGTATAAATATTCACACATATAGGTGGGTATACTAACTTTGTTAAGACACATTACTCAAAAAAATATCCAAATTAAAATAGACAGTAATATAATAGAGTAAGTTAAGCGCATTAAGGCATCTCACACACAAAAAAAACAGTCGAGAAGCAAAGTACATCAATCAACACATTAAGGCACTTATATAAAAATGCAGTAGAGTAAACTGTAGTAGTAAAGTATATTAACACATGTTATACAAAACTACAGTAGTTTATGTACGTTAAGGCACCTCACACAAAAAAAACACACAAAATTTATATATAAAAGTAGAATCGAGTAAATTTAGTACGTTAAGACACCTTATACAGTCGAGTTAAGTACATTAAGGTACATCACACAAAAAGACATTCGAATAAACTAAAATACAGTAGAGCAAGTTGAATATGTTAAGACACCTCATGTAAAAAGAATAGTTGAATAAGCTGAGTACATTAAAATATTCACATAAAAATACAGTTGATTATACTAAATTTGTTAAGACAAAAATACAGTAGAGTAAATTAAGCACATTAAGATACCTCACACAAAAAGACAGTCATATAAATTGAATACATTAAAACACCTTTCACAAAAATACTAGTTATGTATCTATTCTTTTTGCATTTTTAAGAATATTTGAAATGAGTGTCTACCAGGTAGTAGCATACAAAAACAATATTTAGCTTCATTGTGACAATTTTAAGATACCTCACACAATAAGAAATCTAGAAAGATTGGAAAAGTCTAACAAGCTATATACATTAAAACACTTCACATAAAAAACAGTAATCTATGTACACTAAGGCATCTTGCACAAGAAGACAGACGAGTTAAAATAAACAAAAATAAAATATAGTAAGTTAAGTAAATTAAGACACCTCACACAAAAAGAATAGTCGAATAAATAGAGTCCGTTAAAATATTTACACAAAAATACAATCGATTATACTAAGTATGTATCCTTAACATAATTGCACAAAATGAGTCGAGTTTAATTAGGCAAAAATATAATATAGTAATTTAAATACATTAAAACACCTCACACAAAAAGACAATCGAATAATCTAAATTCATTAAGACAGATTACACAAAAAAATAGTTTGGTTAAAATAGACAAAAATACAGTAGAGTAAGTTAAGTGCATTAAAACACTTCACACGAAAAGTTAAGTTCGTTAAGGCACCTCACATAAAATTAACAAAAAGAGTTAAAATAAAAAAAACATAGTAGAGTAAGTTAAGAACATTGAGACATCTTGTACAAAAATACAATTGAATAAACTAAATATGTTAAGACACCTTACAGAAAAATATTGTAGAGTAATCCAAATACGTTAAAATACCACACACAAAGCACATTTGGGTAAAATGGGCATGTTAATCTATAAAAATAGAGTCGAGTAAATTGAGTACGTTAAAATACTTTATACAATAAGACAGTAGAAATAAAGTAGAGAAAAATTAAGTAAATTAAGATACATCACACAAAACGACAGTCGATTAAGCTAAAATACAGTAGAGTAAGTTGAATACATTAAGACACCTCACATATAAAGAATAGTTGAATAAGCTGAGTACGTTAAAATATTTACACAAAAATACAGTTGAGTATACTAAGTTTGTTAAGACACATTACACAAAAAAATCAAATTAGAATAGATAAAAATACAGTAGAGTAAGTTGAGCACATTAAGATACCTCACACAAAAAGACAGTCGTATAAATTGAGTACGTTAAGACACCTCACACAAAAAGAATAGACGAATAAATAGAGTTCGTTAAAATATTCACACAAAAATACAGTCGAGTATACTAAGTATGTGTCTTAACATAATTGCACATAATCAGTCGAGTTTAATTCAGCAAAAATATAATACCATAGTTTAAGTACGTTAAGACACGTTACACAAAAATACAGTTAAATTAAGTAAGTTAAGACACCTCGCACAAAAACGAAACAGTCGAGTAAGTTGAGTATGTTAAAATACGCACACAAAAACACACAGTCAAATAATATGACACGTCACTGTAAAAAATAATCTAACTTCGTTAAGATACCGTACACAAAACTGTCGAGAAAACTGAGTAAATTAAAATATTCATGTGAAATACAATCAAGTAAATTGAATACGTTAACACCTAACACAATATGATAGCCAAGTTGAAATAGCCAAAAAGTTAAATACATTAACACAAAAAGCACAAAAGCTGAGTACGTTAAAACACTTTATACAAAAAGTTAAGTTCGTTAAGACACCTTAAATAAAAAGACAGTCGAGTATGTAAATACATTAACGCACGTTGCACAAAAATACAGTAGAATAAGTTAAGTAAGTTAAGACACTTCACACAAAAATAATATAGTCGAATAGGTTGAGTACGTTAAAACATTTACACAAAAATACAGTTGAATAGACTAAGTACAATATGACATCTTATATAAAAAGACAGTCGAGTCGAGTTACTTACTTATACAAAAATACTGTAATCTAAATACGTTAAGACACCGCTCACAAAACATTGTAGAGTAAACTGAATATTCATATAAAAATATAGTCGAGTAAATTGAGTACGTTAAGACATCTAACACAATAAGACAGTCGAGTCAAAATAGATAAAAAGTTGAATAAATTATGACACCTCACATTAAGACGTAAAAATACAATAGAGTAAACTAAATATATTAAGACATGTCACACAAAGATAAAATAGAGTAAGTTAAGATACCTCATACAAAAATACAGTCGAATAAACTAAGTACTTCAGGACACTTCACAAAAAAAGTTAAGTTCGTTAAAGCACCTTACATTAAAAGACAGACAAGTAATCTAAAACACTTTACACAAAAGTACTGTAGAGTAAATTAAGAGTGTTAAGATACCTCACATAAAAAGAACAGTCAAGTAAGTTGAGTATGTATAAATATTCACAGAAAAATATAGTTGAGTATTAATTTTTTTTAAAAACATTACACACAAAAAATCCTAATTAAAATAGACAATAATGTAGTAAAGTTAGTTAAACATATTAAGACACCTCACACAAAAAAAACAGTCCAGTAAGGCACTTACATAAAAATGCAGTAGAGTAAACTTAGTATATTAACATACGTTACACAAAAATACAATAAATTTAAATATATTAAGACATAAAGACAGTCAAGTAAGCTATGTACCTTAAGACATCTCACACCAAAAGACAGTCGAGTAAGCCATGTTCGTTAAAACACCTCACACCAATAGACACTCAAGTAAGCTATGTACGTTAAGACACCTCACACCAAAAGACAATCGAGTAAGCTAAATACGTTAAAGCACTTACACAAAAATACAATAAAGTTAAAAACATTAAGACACCTCACACATAAAGACAGTCAAATAATCAAAGTTAATTAAGATACTTTACACAAAAATACTGTAGAGTAAATTAAGAACGTTAAGATATCTCATATAAAAAAAACGCTCTAGTAAATTGAGTATGTAAAAATATTCACACAAAAATATAGTTGAGTATACTAAGTTTGTTAAAACACATTACACAAAAAAATCTAAATTAAAATAGAGTAAGTTAAGTACATTAAGACATCGCACACAAAAAAAACAATTGAATAAACTAAGTACGTTAAGGCACCTTATACAAAAATATTGCGAGATAATTTAAGTATGTTAAAATACCTCACATAAAAAAATAGTTCAGTAAACTGAATGCATTAAAATATTAACACAAAGTATTAACACTTGAGTATATCAAGTATGTTAAGATACGTTACACAAAAGACAGTCAAGTTTATATAAATTAAAATATAGTAAATAAAGCTAAGTACATTAAGACACTTTACACAAAAAGACAGTTGAATATGTGTTAAATATGTTTCGTAAAAAAACAGTCGATTTAAAATAGACAAAAACACAAGAGAGTAAAATAAGTACATTAAGATACTTAATACACAAAAAAACAGTCGAATAAATTGAGTACGTTAAGATACCTTACACAATAATACTATAGAGTAAGCTAAGTATCTATTCCTTCTGCATTTTTCAGAGCTTCTAGCATCAATATTTAAAACAAGCGTTCTACCAGGTAGCAGCATACAAAAACGATATTTAGTTTTTTTTGTGTGAGGTGTCTCAACGTACTCAGGTTAATCGTCTGTTTTTATGTGTGAAGTGTCTCAATGTACTTGGATTACTCAAGTGTCTTTATGTGTGTGGTGTCTCAACGTACTTAGTTAGTCGTCTGTCTTTATGTATGAGGTGCCTCAACGTACTTGGTTACTCAACTGTCTTTTTGTGTAAGGTGTCTTAACGTACTTAATTTACTGTTTTATTTTTTATCTATTTTAACTCGACTGATTTTATACAACTGTTTTTTGTGTGAGATGCCTTAATATACATAGATTACGGTATTTTTATATAAAATGTCTTAACATATTTAGATTACTTAGCTGTCCTTTTATGTAAAGTACCTTAACGTATTTAACTTATTCGACTTAGTCTTACTCCACTATATTTTTGGTTACTTTAACTCGTTTGTTTTTTTTTTGTGTAAGATGCTTTACCACAAATAAATTTTTGTTTTTTTTAAGTGAAGTGTCTTAGTGAACCCAACTTATTAGACTTTTATATTTTCTTTGTTCTGTATTCTTTTTGTGTGAGGTGTCTTAATACATATAGCTTACTTAACTGTCTTTCTATATAAATTAAGTATAGCTTACTAGATTGTCTTTTTTTCTGGGAGATTATCAATATACATAGTTTATATGATTGTTTTTCTGTGTGAGATGCCTTAACATATATAGCTTATTCGTCTGTATTTTAGTATGAGATGTCTTATGTATATAATTATATGATTGATTTTTTGTAATGTTGTGTCTTAACGGACATAGTTGATTCTTTTTTATGTTATATGTATTAAAATGTGTAGTCTTTTTATGTGAAGTGCCTTAATGTACTTTTCAATTTATTCTGCTGTATACCTATTTTAACTCGACTGATTTTGTGTAATGTGTCTTAACGTACTTAACTGAATGATTTTGTGCAACGTGTCTTAACATAGTAGACTAGGTTATATTTTTGTGTGAATATTTTAACGGACTAAATTTACTCGACTGTTCTTTTTATGTAAGATGTCCTAATATGCTTAACTTGTTTTACTGTATTTACTTAAATTTTTAATGTAAATTCGAAATTAGCTCAAAAATATAGATAACACTCTATACTTTTGGTCAAGGCTGTAGATTAAGGTACCTCACACAATTCTACTCTAAGGTCGTACACAAGCAATTAGATTATGCATTTTAAGACACCATACACAAATTATAAATAAAAGTCATTTCACACAGAAAGAGATTTGAATAAGTTATGTAGATTAAATTACCTCACACAAAAAGAGAAACTAAACGCTAAAACACTAAAGTAATTAAATAAAAATAATTATATATAGTAGACATCTCATACAGAACAAACAGTTAAATGAACTATTTATGTTAAGACATCTCACACAGAAAGACGGTTAAATAAAACATACACTTTAAGCCATCTCACACAAAAAACAGTTGATTTTGTGCATTAAAATATCTTACAAAAAAACAGACAGACAAGTAAGCTAAATATGAAAAAAACATCTAACACAAAAAGACAGTTTAATAACTTAAGTACGTTAAGACACCTCACACAAAAAAAAACAGTTAATTAACCTAAATACGTTGAGACACCTCACACAAAAAGACAGTCAAATAAGCTATGCACGTTGAAATACCTCACACAAAAAGACAGTTGAGTAAACTAAGTACATTAAAACACCTCACACATAAAGACACTTGAGTAGCCTAAGTATATTAAAATACCTCACACATAAAAACAGTCAAGTAACCTAACTACGTTGAAACACCTCACAAAAAAAGACAGTTGAATAAGCTATGTACGTTGAAATACCTCACGCCAAAAGACACTCGAATAAGATATGTATGTTGTGACACCTCACACACAAAAAAATAGTCGAGTAAATTATGCATATTAAGACACCTCACATAGAAAGACATTAAATTAACCTATATACGATAAAACACATATAAAAAATATACATTAAAATACGTCACACAATAAATACTATTAAATAAACCATGTATGCTATAACACCTCACACATTAGATATTCCAGAAAACCATGTACGTTAAAACATTCTATACAAAAGACAATCAAATTAACTATATGAATTAAGACCCTTCACACAGTCAAGTTAATTATGTAAACTTTAAACACCGAACATAGAAGACAGTCAGAAAACAGTAATTAGAATAAATTATTTACAATAAAATACCTCACACAAAAAGGCAATTTAATAAACTATGTATGTTAAGACACCTCACACAAACAGAATAAACGTTAAGACACTTAAAAAACAATAGCACAAGTAATTCATAATAAGATACATCTCACAAAAAACCAAAGATAAGTTAAATATATTAAGACTCACTACACCAAAAGTAAATTGAATAAGGTCCATCTCACACAAAAGACGTTAAAATATATAATAGAGGATATGTAGTTTAAAGTATTTCATACCAGAAAATAATTGAATTATGTAAGAACACACTATGTAAGACACTTCACATAAAGACAGTAGTATACGTTATTTACGTTAAGACGCTTCACGCCAAAAAATCAAAGATAAATTAAATACGTTAAAACTTTCTACACTAAAAGTCAGTCGAACAAGCTACACGTCACATAAAAAATAATTAAAATTAAAATTACTTACACAAAAAGTCAGTTAAGTAAACTAAGTACATTGAGACACCTCGCACAAAAAGATAGTTGAGTAACTTAAGTACGTTGAGATACCTCACACATAAAGATAGTTGAGTAACCTAAATATCTTTAGACATCTCACACATAAAAATAGTTGAGTAACCTAAGTATGTTAAGACACCTCACACCAAAAGACAGTCAAATAAACTATGTACGTTAAAACACCGCACATTAAAAACAGTTAACTAACCTAAATACGTTGAGACACCTCAATCAAAAAGACAGTTAACTAACCTAAGTACGTTGAAACACCTCACACAAAAAGACAGTTAACTAACCTAAGTACATTGAGACACCCCACACCAAAACACAGTTAACTAACCTAAGTACATTAAGACATCTCACACAAAAAGACAGTTAATTAACCCAAGTACGTTAAAACACCGCACACTAAAAGACAGTTAATTAACCTAAGTACGTTGAGACATCTCACACCAAAAGACAGTCAAGTAAGCTATGTACGTTGAAACACCTCACACCAAAAGACAGTCGAGTAAGCTATGTAAGTTAAGACACCTCACACCGAAAGACAGTCAACTAACCTAAGTACATTAAGACACCTTAGATATAAAGACAGTCAATTAACCTAAATACATTGAGACGCCTCACACATAAAGACAGTCGAGTAAACTATGTACGTTGAAACATCTTACACACACAAAAAAGACAGTCGAGTAAACTATAAACGCTAAGACACCTTACACAAAAAGACAGTCAAGTAATCTAAGTACGCCGAGATACATCACAGATAGACATTATTTTTTTAAACATGTTTTTATAAAAGTAAGACAGCAAAATATTAATTATTTACGCATTTTTATAATATTAAAATTAGATAACAAATGTACTTTGAATTTTCAATGTAAATCTGGAAATAGCTCAAAAATATACTACTTTTGGCCAAGGCTGTAGATTAAGGCGCCTCACACAAATCTACCCTAAGGTTGTACACAAACAATTATGTTATGCATATTAAAATATCATATACAAATTGCAAATCAGAAATGTTAAAATATTTCACACAAAAAGAGATTTGAATAAGTTATGTAGATTAAATTATCTAGTACAAAAAAGCAGTTAAATAAACTACATATTTTAATACATATTACACAAAAAACTATTTGTGTTGTTAAGACACAAAAGTACAAAAAGACATTCATATAATTACATAAATTAAGACATCTTATAAAGAAAAACAGCCAAAGAAACGATATACATAAAAATATCAAAATACAGACAAACAGTAGTGTAGGCTATATATATTAAAAAAAAATTCACAAAAAAAAAATAGTTGAGTAAACTATGTACATTAAACATCTCACATAGAAATCTCGTAAATAAACTATATAGATTGATATATATCACACAAAAAGATAGTTGACTAAATTATATATAGGGACGTTTCTTAAAGAAAGACAGTCGAAAAGCTATGTACGTTAAGACATCTCACACAAAAAAGTCAGTCAAGTAAGCTATGTACATTGAGACACCTCACACATAAAGACAGACGAGTAAGCTAAATATATAGAAACATCTAATACAAAAAACAGCCAAGTAACTTAAGTACGTTAATACACCTCACACATAAAGACAGTTGAGCAGCCTAGATACGTTGAGACACCTCACACATAAAGACAGTTAAGTAATTTAAATACGTTGAGACACCTCACACAAAAAGACAGTTAACTAACCTAAGTACGTTAAGACACTTCACACCAAAAGACAGTTGAATAACCTAAATACGTTGAGACACCTCGCACATAAAGACAGTTGAATAGCCTAAGTACATTAAGACACCTCACACATAAAGACAGTTAACTAACCTAAATACATTGAAACACCTCACACACAAAGACAGTTAAATAACCTAAATGCATTAAGACACCTCACACATAAAGACAGTTGAGTAACCTAAATACGTTAAGTAATCTAAATACGTTGAGACATCTCACACAAAAAGACAGTTGATTAACCTAAATACATTGAGACACCTTACATAAAAAGACTAACCTAAATACGTTGAGACATTTCACACAAAAAGACAGTTGTTTAACCTAAATACCATGAGACACCTCACACACAAAAACAGCTAAATATATAGAAACATCTAATACAAAAAACAGCCAAGTAAACTAAGTACGTAGAGACAACTCACACATAAAGACAGTTGACTAACCTAAATACATTGAGACACCTCACACATAAAGACAGTTGAGTAACCTAAATACATTAAGACACCTCACACCTAAAGACAGTCAAGTAAGATATGTCGTTAAGACAGCTCACACAAAAATATATTCAAATAAGAGTTAAATAAGATATGTACGTTAAAACACTTCACACAAAAATACAATCGAGTAAGCTAAGTATGTTAAGACACTTCATACAAAAAGTTAAATTCGTTAAAACTCCTTACATAAAAAGACAGTCAAGTAAGTAACTACATTAACGCACGTTGCATAAAAATACAATAGAATAAGTTATGTAAATTAATACACTAAACACAAAAATAAAATAGAATAAGTTAAGTAACTTAAAATACCTTACACAAAAGTAAAACAGTTGAGTAAATTGAGTATGTTAAAATATTCACATAAAAATACAGTCAAATAAACTAAGTACATTAAGAGACTTCACACAAAAAGTTAATCTATCTTTTTTCAGAACTTCAAGCATTAATAACATTTAAAACAAACGTTCTACCAGGTAACAATATACAAAAACAATATTTAGCTTTTTTGTGGCAGTTTATAGATACCTCACACAAAAAGAAGAGAAAACAGAGAAAATACAAAAGTTTAATAAGTTATGTTCTCTAAAACACCTCAATTAAAAAAAAACAATAATCTATGTGTGGTAAGTCGAATAAGCTAAGTACGTTAAGGTACCTTACATAAAAAGACAGCTAAGTAATCTAACTATGTTAAGACACTTTACATAAAAATACTGTAATCTATGTACATTAAGGCATCTCACACAAAAAAAAACAGTGTAACTAAGTAACTAATAAGTATTTTAGTCACGTTATATAAAATCAGTCGAACTAATAAGTTAAAT
>JAUIMW010002699.1:0-10372 GCA_033557785.1 Enochrus cinctus | reverse complement strand
CCAAGGCGAATTTCTGGGCTTTACTGCCCTTTGAGTCAATTCAAGAAGTAACAATATTATTTTTCTTATAAATAAATGGATACTTAATTTCTAACCATTTAATTAAAGTTATATGAATAAGCAAATGCACTATACTGTGCGGCGAGGTTACAATATTTTATGCTCGCCAAGGCGAATTTCTGGGCTTTACTGCCCTTTGAGTCAATTCAAGAAGTAACAATATTATTTTTCTTATAAATAAATGGATACTTAATTTCTAACCATTTAATTAAAGTTATATGAATAAGCAAATGCACTATACTGTATACCTTGAAATTAAATTTCAGTTCAAAAAAGTCAAAATATTCTACTAAAACATGATTTTTATATAAAAATGTTAGATGTCAATGCCGAGGACATAACGTAACTTCTGATTTTTATAACTACAAAACCATATTTTGGCAGTGTATTAAATTTTATTTAGTTGAAATTTACATCATACATAATATAAGTTCTTATATTATTTTTACAGATAAATGCCAAATAATGACAGAAAGAAATTACCTCCAAAATATTTTTGAAAAATAAAAATCTGCAGCTCGCTACAGTTCTAAACACTGGTGGTTCTCTACTTTCTTATGTAATTGGAACAAGAGCGAAGCTTAAATTGTTCAAAAGTAAATCAAAGTAGAAAAACATGTGTAAACGTTTTTATTAGTATAACACTATAAAAAGAAATTACGTGAATTATGTTAATAAAGAGCAATCTAATATTGGAAAAAGAGGTGTGAACATAGATACAGCACAACATGTGGTCCTCCACACCTCCTTGTGAAAGAAGTACACCAGGGGATCTGAGGAACATGGAATGACCACCAGGTGCACAGCCATCGACGTATTTCTAGTTGATATCTAAAGCTATCTTTAATACTCTTGTTTCTTAGAGTTTGTTGATCTTTAATCGCTCGATAATAAAAAGGTAATTAGTAACCAAGAGAAGTAAGGAAGTGTGTAGGTAGAAGTGCTTTGATAGCAGTGCATCTGGAGAACATTTCATTTCCCCCAGACACCCTGGTGGCCCTTCTTTTATTTGAAAAAATCAGTAAACGTCTCTTTGTTGATGTAGAATAAAAATAACATGAAAGAAGAACACCAGGAGGTCTGGGGGACATGGAATGTTCTCCAGGTGCACCGTCATCAACGTACTCCTGATTGATGTTTAAATTTACCTTCAATACTTTTATTTGTTTGAGTTTGTTTAAGTTTAATTGCTCGATAATAGAAGGTAATTAGTAAGGGAGTAAGGAAGTTTAGGTAGAAGTACATTGGTAGCAGTGCATCTGGAGGAGATTCCATGTCCCCCAGACCCCTTGGTGATCCTTATTTATTTGGAAAAATCAGTAAACATCCCTTTGTTGAAGTAGAATAAAAACAACATGCAAGAAGGACACCAGGGGGTCTGGGGGACATGGAATTGTACCACCACACCATCTGTGTAAATATAAGTGAGACTGATTTTATGATGAAGAGAGCAAATGATATAAAAAATGCAACTGTTCCAAATGTGTCCTCTAAATGATTAAATAATTCTAATTTAGAGTATTAACAATAATTAATAAAGCTATTTCCCAACAGATATTATCTAGTATGAGTGATATAAATAAAACATACTGTGTGTCAGACTAGATGCAATAGAATCTACTTTAGAAAAAATAAAGACTATCAACGATTGTGTAGAAAAAACTTAATAAAGCTGTCACTGATTTGAAAATTAAAAATTACATATTAAGCGTGGAACGTCTTAAAGAAACTATGGGTACTATGGAAGTTCGACTTAATTTGCTAAAGGAACGAAGCTGTTTCAAAAACATCGAGATTTTGGGTGTAACTGAAATACCAAAATTATCAAGGTAGTGAATGTAGAAGCGGTGTTTGAATCTTTATTCTTAAAACCAGTCAATAATATTGACTCATCAAACATATAAACACCCTAAAAAAAAATGGTGTCCAAGGAAAAGTCGGTATGTCATCAAAGAAAGTCACCAAGGACTATTACCCTCTCTAAAGTACATAAAAATTTAATTATCTCATCAGGTAACATTCCAAGGTGTCTTAAACATCAATACTAGTTCGTATACACAAATCTGGAGACGTCGAATCTACAGAAAATTATAGACCAATAAATGCAAAAACGATTAATTAGGAAGCATTAAGGACATCAAAAGTGCCAATGCTAAAATTTAGTTGTGTATCACCAGCAAAAAGATGAAATTTGCAAAAATGTATTCAGGAATACATATGACTTGTGTAAATTGTGTACAGTAAGGAACCTAAAATAGATCTGTGTAGTACACCACAGTTTACTGCAGGTAATGCACCAGAAACACGGAACCTGTGACATCTCACCCTTAAATAGCTTTTGAAAAATTTGCAAGAATCATCAAAAAATCCATATTATGTAAGATAGATAAAAGCAGCTTATGATCTATGGTATAAAATGCCAGAGAAAACTCAACCGAATCTCATACTGTATTTTTTAGAAGCATTCAAACGCCTCATCATTTGTCACTGCACAAAGCACACTAGAAGAACTAAAACCAGATCGAATACCAGACTCATTATTAGGAAGAATATTGTACTGATTGAGATAATCACGTGTAGAGGAAGTTGCTAGTTGCATATGGATTTTTAGAGTAAGATTTTTAGTCAATGATAGTGATTTCAGGTCGTTCACTTGGGGAAAAACTTCGTACTGTTCGCCTACAGATTTCCTCTAGAATTTTCTGACATTTAATTCTATAACTTGGACACCATTTTAATAAACCTTTGAAAGAAAAACTAAATGACGTTTTATGTTCAGACCATTGGGCTCAGACGTTTAAAGTCTATTCCTGAAAGACGTCCTCAAGATCCTTAAAGAGCACGTCCAGTAAACAGCAGCATAAACATCACACTAATCAAAACAATTATCACTCACATCTTATAACTCACCATCATTATTAACAGATGCATCAGGTATTCATCCAGCCATCCTAAAATTATCCGAAATTAATTTTTTTTTAAAATTAGTAGAAAACTATCGCCCCATTGTCATCACATCGATATTCTAAAAAATCTGTTGTAACTGATCGCCTTGAAAGATCAACCAAACAGCATTACTACAGCTAATGCTGTTATTTATCCTCTACATCAAAGATCTGCCAATTTCTCATTCGATAATATTTGTCTTCATGCTGACAACGCCTCTTTCATCAATAGCAGATTTAAAACTGATTGCAGTGCATGTATAAAATAACGATGAATAAAACTCATATATCATTTGCAATTTCTATGTTTTATTCTATTTATAATATTTTCAGTATAGGTATATTTTAATATGCATATATCCATGAAGCATACTTATCAAGTCTTGTGCAAATAAACGGTTGATGTTCACAATCATACTCTTTAAATCTTGAGATAACACCAACAAGGGCTCCGTTTTTAATACATGGTCCTCCTAAATCGTCAGTACAAGGTCCTTTTACACTAAATGCATCATATAAGCAATAGTCATTATCAGAAACTCTGTACGGAGTTAATGCATATGATGTATTACATTTGATATTGGGCCCTTTTGTAGTATCTACTTGTTTAAGATACGTAGATAGTGAACCACCAGTTGTCTCTGCTCCAAAACCTACAATCGTTAAAGTATCGACATATTCCAAAGCAGTAGTGCTAATTCCTATTGGTAATACACATGAACTAAAAGAAATCGGAGTTGTTTTAATAATCGCTAGATCATTTTCTCTTGTTAAGTTGTTGTAAGTAGGGTAAAAAATAAAAATAATTGCCAAAACTATAATTCCAGGAGGATGAAGGCTTAGCGAACAAGCATGTATTGTTATGTCTGCAGGTTTTCTTCTGCAAAAAAGTGTTTTACATGTGGATAAAAAAAAAAGATGAGAGAACATACCCATATAAGCACGATGCTGATGTGACAACAGTTGTTGTTCCAACAATGGCACCTCCACAGAAATGTAAGCCTGTTGTTGCATTTCTTAGCGATACGAAGTAGGGATGTACGTAATTAGTAGGAACTACATTACCACCCACGATTCGACTATCTAATTGAGCTAAAATATTTTATTAATTTTAGTTTTGCTAATATTAAAAATAAAATAAACCGTTACCTGCATGAATGGCACTGAATGACAAGAAAAGTAGAACCACCAACATTTTGGACTAATTTGGCTTTGAAGTTATCTCTTGTGTATATATACCATATTTAATTAAATAAAAATCAAAATTCAATGCTTATATAAATAAATAAAAATAAAGCTTTCTCATAAGTAATGATACCTAGAAACAGTGCTTTTTATAAAACAAACAATAGAAAATGTTTTTATTTGTTTAACTCTCTCTTGATAAAAAGAAATGTGACGTAATCTTAAAAGAAAATTGTCCTTCTCATCTCACTATCTAGTTTTTACCTCCAAGGTATGATAAATAAGTTGAGAAATAAATTGAAGAAAATTAAACAAAAATAGGACAATGACAAGGAAATAAATGACTACAAAATAGGATGATGCATTATCTATATTATATTTATTCTATTATTGATTTGTAATTATATTATTAATAATTATATATAAATATATCCATGAGCTGTATTTATCAGCTCTTGTTAGAATAAACGGCTCATGTTCGCAATCATACTCTTTGAATCTTGAGATAATACCAACAACTGCTCCATTTTTAATACATGGTCCACATAGATCACCTGTGCAAGGTTCAGCATACGACGTTGTGCACTGAAGATTAGATCCAATTGTAATTTATACATGCCTAAGATACGTTGATAGCTGTCCTCCAGTTCTCTCTGCTCCAAAGCCTATACAAGTTACAGTACCGATTATACCTGAGTTAGAAATAATTCCTGTTGGAAGCGGGCATTGATTAAAGACAATAGGTGCTGCTGTAATAACTGCTATATCATCTAATCTTGTATTTGGTTGAAAGGTAGGGTAAAGTCTGAAAGAAATTGCGTCAACTACAGTTCCGCGATCATGAAGACTTATTGTACAAGCATGTACCTTAACGTCCTTAAGTTCTCTCCTGCAAAAAAAACCAAAGCTTAAGTACTCAAAAAAAATAGGTTGGGCATACCAATACAAACACGAAGCTGACGTCAGAACTCTTGTTTGTTCAACGATGACACCTCGACAGAAATGCCGACCTGTTGTTGCATCTCTTAACGATACAAAATATGGGTATTGATTTGTGGAAGTAACTACGCTACCATTCGTTATTCGACTTTCCAGTTCGGCTAAAATGCCTGCATAAGCAGCAGTGAACAGTAAGAAAAGTAGAACCGCCAACATTTTGAACTACTTTGAGTTTGTTGCGTTTCTTGTGGCATATATAGCAAACATAATTAACAAAAAACGAAATTCAATTGGCATGTAAATAGCACACCCTTATCAAAGGTAACTTATAAATAACAACAATGTTTTTTAATAATAGCAATGAAACTGTTTCTATTTACTTTCATCGAAAAATGTTTATAAATGCAAAAGGACGTTATATGTAGATACAATATACCTTTCAAATGTTCAGGGATATAAAAAGGATGTAAATGTAAACACTATATAGACACCTAGGGTTCTACATAGTATTTAGAATGGAGATTTTATGTTTTGTGGCCATGGTGACAAAGGATCAAGTAGTGTACATCCGTTCGTAAGGATAACCGTTCAAATAATTATGGCAAATATTTGAAAACAATCACTTTTTAGTTGAAACACAAAATGTGCAATTTCTTTTAATGCCATAGACATCTCTTCCTTAAATAGCTGTTAAAAAAATTGCATCTTTAGCAAATCCATATGAATGTAAGATAAATAAGAGCAGCTTATTATCTATGGTATGAAAGGTCCCTAGTGAATTCAACCGAGACTAATGTTGCATTTTTTAGAAGCATTTAAACTCCTCATCATTCGCTACCGCACAAAGCGCACTAGGAAGAATATTACACTGATTGAGATAACCACGAGTATAGGAAGTTGCTAGATGCATATGGGTTTTTAGTCAATGAGTATTTTTATAAATTAGTGGCAGGTCGTTAACTTTTCAAAATTTCGTACTGTTCACCTATAGATCTCTCTTAGAAGTTCCTGATATTTTATTCTATAACCTGGAAACAAAATTTAATAAATCATTCAAAGAAAACCAAATGATGTTTTGTGTTCATACCATTGGGATCAGGCGATCAAAGTCAATTGTAGCCGTTTTCTGGAAGATGTCCTTCGAGCTACACTAACCCCAGAGAGCACGTCCAGTAAACAGCAGCCTTAACATCACACCGATATTCTCTACATAGAAGATCTGTCAACTTCTCATTTGATGATATTTGCCCTCATACTGACGACGCCTCTTTCATCAACAGCGAATCTAAAACTGTTTACAGCGCATTTATAAAATAACGATAAATAAAACTCATATATTGTTTGCACTTTCTATGTTTTATTCTATTTATAATATTTTCAGCATATATTTTAATATGAATATATCCATGAAGCATACTTAATAATCAGTGTACATATAAATGGTCGATGTTCACATTCGTAACCGTTAAATCTTGAAATAACACCAACAAGGGCTCCATTTTTAATACATGGTCCTCCTAAATCACCAGTACAAGGTCCTTTTACACTAAATGCATCATATAAGCAACAGTCGTTATCCGAAACCCTGTACGGGGTTAAGGCATATGATGTGTTACATTTAATATTGGGTCCCTTTGTAACATCTACTTGTTTAAGATACGTAGATAGCGGTCCCCCGGTTCTCTCTGCTCCAAAACCTACAATCGTTAAGGTATCGACATATTCCAAGGCAGTAGTGCTAATTACTATTGGTAATACACATGAACTAAAAGAAATCGAAGTTGTTTTAATAACTGCTACATCATCTAATCTTGTAATGTTGTTAAAAGTAGGATAAAGAATAAAAGAATTTGCCAAGATTACAACTCCAGGAGAATGAAGGCTTGCCGTACAAGCATGTATTGTTATGTCAAAAGGTTTTCTCCTGCAAAAAGTATTTTACATATAGATAAAAAAAGATAAGAAAACATACTCATATAAGCACGATGCTGATGTGACAACAGTTGTTGTTCCAACAATGGCACCTCCACAGAAATGTAAGCCTGTTGCTGCATTTCTTAGCGATACGAAGTAGGGATGTACGTAATTAGTAGGAACTACACCACCACCCACAATTCGACTATCTAATTGAGCTAAAATTTTTATTAATTTTAGTTTTGCTAGTGTTAAAAATAAAATAAACTCTTACCTGCATGAATAGCACTGAATGCCAAGAAAAGTAGAACCACCAACATTTTGGTCTAATTTGGCTTTGAAGAGTTATCTCTTGTGTATATATACCATATTTTATTTAAATAAAAATCATAATTCAATGCTGATATAAATAAATAAAGCTTTCTCATGAGTAATGATACCTAGAAACAGTGCTTTTTATAAAACAACAATACTTTGTAATAATAACAATGAAACTGTTATTTCTTATTTACTTTTATCCGAAAAAGAAATAAATTTTGGAGAAAGAAAATGTGGTGTGATCCTTGAGTTAATTCTGATTAAAACCATATAATATAATCATGAATCAAACAAAATAAGTAGCTAGCAGAACAATGTGTTTCTGATACATAAAACAGAAAACTGATAAAAACTATTCTAATGGTTATATTCTTCATTAATAATTTACCTGGTGGAACTGTTGCTGCAGCAGGCGTTAATCCAAGGATAATCGGAGGCAATATAGCCCACCAACACGTGAAAACTATACAAAGATGCATGCAAGATTCAAAATTTAGTAATTTAGATCATGTGTAGCCTAGGATTCAAAAGGCTTACAACTTATTGGAGGCTATTGGAGGTTATCATATAATGCAGATCAGATATGTTCCTTGCAAAACGTTGTTGTCAGCTTCCATATTCATATTTATGCAATGTTATAAACATGACTTCAGTTGAATCTCTGTAAATTGGTGAAGAACGACCATAAGAGCAGTTTTGTTGTAGCAAGAACAGTGTTGATTTTTGTATTGGGAAATACATATTTTGCTATTAGAATTAACATATAACAGAGATTAAAAGTACATATATGGAGATAAAAAGAATATTGTGGATGTAAAACGCAAAAGGACACTACATGTATAAATGTAAGCGCTGTATAGATACCTATGTTTCTACATAGTACATCCGTTCGTAAGGATAACCATTCAAATAATTATGCCAAATATTTGAAAACAATCACTTTTTAGTTGAAACACGAAATGTGTAATTTCTTTTAATGCCATAGACATCTCTTCCTTAAGTAGCTGTTAAAAAAATTGCATCATTAGCAAATCCATATGAATGTAAGATAAATAAGAGTAGCTTATGATTTATGGTATAAAGGGCCCCTAGAAAATTCAACCGAGACAAATGCTGCATTTTTAGAAGCATTTAAACTCCTCATCATTTGCTACCGCACAAAGCGCACTAGGAAGAATATTGCACTGATTGAGATAACCACGAGTATAGGAAGTTGCTAGATGCATATGGGTTTTTAGTCAATGATAGTCATTTGAAGATTTTTATAAATTAGTGACAGGTCGTTAACTTTTCAAAATTTCGTACTGTTCACCTATAGATCTCTCTCTTAGAAGTTCCTGATATTTTATGCTATAACCTGGAAACAAATTTAATAAATCATTCAAAGAATACCAAATGATGTTTTATATTCAGACCATTGGGATCAGAAGAATCAGTCGATTGTAACCGTTTCCTGGAAGATGTCCTTCGAGCTACACTAACCTTAGAGAGCACGTCCAGTAAACAGGAGCCTAAACATCACACTGATAATCTCTAAATAGAAGATCTGTCAACTTCTCATTCGATGATATTTGCCCTCATGCTGACGACGCCTCTTTCATCAACAGCCGATCTAAAACTGAGTACAGCGCATTTATAAAATAACGATAATTAAAACTCATATATTATTTGCAATTTCTATGTTTTATTCTATTTATAATATTTTCAGTATATATTTTAATATGAATATATCCATGAAGCATACTTATCAACTCTTGTACAAATAAATGGTTGGTGTTCACAATCATACTCTTTAAATCTTGAAATAACACCAACAAGAGTTCCGTTTTTAATACATGGTCCTCCAAGATCACCAGAACAGGGCCCTTTAACACTTAATATATCATATAAGCAATAGTCATCATCAGAAACTCTGAACGAAGTTAATGCATATGATGTGTTACATTTGATATTGGGCCCTTTTGTAGTATCTACTTGTTTAACATATGTAGATAGCGATCCCCCGGTTCTCTCTGCTCCAAAACCTACAATTGTTAAAGTATCGACATATTCCAAGGCAGTAGTGCTAATTGGTATTGGTAATACACATGAACTAAAAGAAATCGGAGTTGTTTTAATAACTGCTACATCATCTAATCTTGTAATGTTGTTAAAAGTAGGATAAAGAATAAAAGAATTTGCCAAGATTACAACTCCAGGAGAATGAAGGCTTGTCGTACAAGCATGTATTGTTATATCAAAAGGTTTTCTCCTGTAAAAAAGTGTTTTACATATGGATAAAAAAAGATGAAAGAACATACATACCCATATAAGCACGATGCTGATGTGACAACAGTTGTTGAATTAACAATGGCACCTCCACAGAAATGTGAACCTGTTGCTGCATTTCTTAATGATACAAAGCAAGGATGTACATAATTAGTAGGAACTACACCACCACCCACAATTCGACTATCTAATTGAGCTAAAATATTTTATTAATTTTAGTTTTGCTAATATTAAAAATAAAATAAAATGTTACCTGCATGGATAGCACTGAATGCCAAGAAAAGTAGAACCACCAACATTTTGAACTAATTTGGCTTTGAAGAGTTGTCTCTTGTGTATATATACCATATTTTATTTAAATAAAAATTAAAATTCAATGCTCATATAAGTAAATAAAAATAAAGCTTTCTCATAAGTAATGATACCTAGAAACAGTGCTTTTTATAAAACAAACAATAGAAAATGTTTTTATTTGTTTAACTCTCTCTTGATAAAATGTGACGTAATCCTAAAAGAAAATTGTCCTTCTCATATTTTTACCTTCAAGGTATCATAAATAAATTGAAGAAAATTAAACAAAAATAGGATAATAAAAAGGAAATAATTGACTACAAAGTAGGATGATGCATTATCTATATTGTATTCTATTCCATTATTGATTTGTACATATTATTAATAATTATTTATAAATATATCCACGAGCTGTATTTATCAGCTCTTGTTATAATAAATGGTTCGTGTTC
>JAUIMW010002698.1:0-10372 GCA_033557785.1 Enochrus cinctus | reverse complement strand
ACCTGTGGGGTTCCTCAGGGATCAATCCTCGGCCCGGTGCTATTCATCTTGTACCTGAACGACTTACCACAATACATGGCAACACCTGGGACTGTGCTCTACGCAGATGACACTTCGTTTATAAACATTTCCACAAAAAAACAGAAGGTACAATAGCCCAAGCAAGTAACTGGTTGTCGGTCAACTCAATGAAAATCAACATTTATTTATATTTAATTATATTTATATTTATATGTTTTAATAGTGTAGTTCCAAAGTATTTAGCTAAATGATTAATCTCTGATGTACATCATATTAATAACTAAAAGTAAAAGAAAAAGTAATTTTTGAATGGGAAATGATCCATTGTGACCCTGGAATAGGTTACTTTGAAACAATGGACGGATAACTGTGAATTGAGTGGGGCAGACTGAACCTCTATAAAATAATAGGTACAATAAAAAAGAACCCATGCCATATTATTAATATCATTTATCAGAACTGTAGCAATATCTGGAACGTTTGGTATGTGAAAATTATTAGATATTCTAACTTCAGTCTCATTTTCCTGCTCTCCAATAACTTTAGCTGTATAGTAAATTTTATTTGGATTTTATCAATGATAAAATCACCTTCCTTTGGAAAAATTTTGATCGTAGGATTCATTTTCAAATATCGGTTCTTTTTTAGAATAAATACTTAATTGATCTTCATCTTCGCTGTTTTAAAATTTTCTTTGCTTTTACAGTTAGTTTTTTTCTTCTTTTAATACAATTTAATACAAATTATTTATCACCACCAAAAAATACATGGCACCGTCTTACAAAATAAGAAATATAACAGATAAAGACAAGAAACTAGACTTCGTTCCTTGCATCCATCCTCTCTATGAACTCATCAATACACCATCAAGTTGCAGTTTTTTTGCCTCCATCTCAAATTCCTTCGAGATCATATTATAAAGCCTAGCACAATAGTAGTCTTGATGTTGCTGGGTGGCCTTCAATCTATGGCAAGATACTACAAAATCCTCTCTCCTTCTTGTATGGTAGCCATGGTGTTGACCATTTTTTTCCAGTACTTTCCTCATATGTCCCATTTTCAAACAGGAAAGGATGAATACTGAGGGCACAGTAAAAATTCCCACTTCCTTGAAGCTATTTCTGCAAGTCTGTGTATATTTTAGACCACACTCGATGTAAACAATTACAAACAATTTACAAACAACTTTAAAGTTAGCAACAATAAAAATAAATAACAGAAAATATACAATAACAGTAAGTACATACAGCAAGTACAAATACTACATTAAAAATTTTCACAACCCAGAGAAAAATGGCCCATTATAAGTAAACCACATAAAGATACAACCCAAAAAACAATGGAGATGCATATCAGCAACATCGAGAAGAAAAACAAACATAATCAATCCATATATAAAAATACAATTTAATACAATTTATTTATCACCACCAAAAAATACATGGCACCGTTTTACAAAACAAGAAATACAAAAGACAAAGAAACTGGGCTAGTCATTTTTTGAATGAGAAATGATCCACCGTAATCCTGGAATAGGTTACTTTGAAACAATTTTTTTTTTCGGATGCAGAGTAAATACCCTTAAACATTCTAACTGTGTTCCGTATGTCAGTTGTTGGAGTTTCTATTATACTATACTCTATTTCATTATACTCTTTGTAATTGTTTTATGTTAAATGGACTTTTTATATGCTATCTTCATCTTGTTGACTTGTTCAGAGCAATCATCACCGCACCAACGTGTTCAACATCTTCTCTTTTACACAAAAAGTTTCTTTTGTGGCATTGAAAATGATGCTGCACTTTCAATGATTGTATCAAGTGAAGTTATGTTCGACGTTGAGATTTTCATCCTATTCTTAAGAGATCTAACAAAATATCTAATAATTTTATAAGATAAGATAAGATTTTATTTCCATCAATAATTACATGGTAAGTCAATAAGAATATTTTAAGGCAGGGGAGTTTCTATATACTCCCGCACAGAGTAGAAAGATTGTCCCATCAGCCAATGTTTCACCTCCAGCTTAAAACAACGCTCTGGCATCTCTGTATATTTCTTGGGAAGTTCATTATAAAGTTTCAGCCCCCAGCAGCCTATTTCTTGTTGGGTTGTTTTTATCCTATGCAGAGGCACCTGGAGCTTCTCTGCATATTTGGTGTTGTGTTCGTGGAATTAATTATTTTATTTGTAAACAATTTTTTGTTCTGATGTACATACATGATGCAGGTAAGAATATATAGACATGGCATGGTAAGTATCTCTATTATTATAAGTATGTTCTTTATTAGGATTTTTTTCTCTTTCATACTTATTTGCTATTGCTTTGAGATATAATAAGTTGCTGTTTGATAAATTGTTTGTGTTTTCATTTTTATTTAAATTTTCCATGCTGTTTCCCATTTTTATAACAGTATTCAGTATCATTTCGTTTGGCTCGAAAAGAATCAAATCTGCTAATTTCAACACCTGATGGCCATGAATTTTGGTTGTATAATTTGTCTTTGAGAGTCATATCTGCGCCGATTCTTAAGGACTTTACTCTTGGGCTGTCATGTCTACTTTTCAGTTTCTCACATGTTATATCTATAGTTTCATATTTTTCTTTCAGATGTTTAAGCAATTCTTCAGCGGTCAATCTTTTCACATACCAAATGTTCCAGATATTACTACAGTTGCACTAAATTATATTAATAATATGGCATAGATTGTCTTTTATTGTACCTATTATTCTATAGAGGTTCAGTCTGCCCTTCCCAATTCATTATTGGTCCATTGTTTCAAAGTAACCTATTCCAGGGTTACAGTGGATCATTTCCCATTCAAAAAAGACTTTTTCTTTTACTATTGGATACTAATATGATTTATATCAGAGGTTAATCATTTTGCCAAATATTTTGGAACTACGCTATTAAAAAAAAGTGATTTACTGTTACCCACTCTCCGCTACCTGGGAAATAAATATATAAATAAATTACATTGAGTAGCCAAAGTAGTAAAAATTTTATTAAAAAAATGAAATAAATTATAACAGCAAATAAAAAATAACCACAGAAGTTAAAGAAGGATTACATTCTCCTGATAACTGGCAATATTGGCACACAAACAAACCAAAGAAAAAGACTTTAAGGAGAAATTATGTAAGTACTCAATAATTCCTTGCAAACTCTAAGTGAACATTGGATGCATGAAGAAATATTATAGAAGATGATTTTGCCGGGTTTCACTGTTAGGCCTCATTACTGTAGAAAAGAAGGACAACACGAAGGAGTTCTTCTGGAGGTCAGGGATCATATGCCATCAATAAGATGGAAAAAAATGGAAGGTTTGTCAAGATCAAAATTATAGGAGCTGGCTGCTGTAGATCTACCAAAAGAGGTTCTTCTAGTGGTGATGGCTCTTAATATAATGCAGAGCGCTCTGGACTACCTATCAAATTATGGATTTGATAGGGAGCTTTCACCTAAGACCAGCATTGCTGGAAATATCAAGAAAAACTACATAGACATAGTCCTGTATAGATATACTATATTTGTAGATAATAAAGCAGTAAAGATAAAAAAGGTTTCTACTTTAAATTTTAATATATCTGACCATCATGTTCAGGTAATAGAGGTCCTAAGAGAAAAAGGAAACCAATAGTACATCCCCTTTTATCCTATAAAACACAGACATATCACTGAAAAAAGGCTAGACCAGATGGGATATATACTGAAGACAACAAATTGGTCATTTCTTCTACAGGGGAATTCAGGGGAACCTTTTCAGGCTTTCCATGGGTATTTCCTTAACTATATGACAGGGTAATTCCAGAGTAGAAAAAGGTCATAAGAGAAAAACGAAAACAACAAATAATCTGTACACTAAACCAAGATCAATCTAAAGCTGCATTCTTTACATATGGAGGTTACCTTCATAAAAAAGTTGAAGAACAAAAATGAATGCCATCATAAATAAAACTACATCCAAAACACAGGAAATTAACAAGAGTATATAAAAAGGAATCTGTTTTCTGATGAACTAAATAGGAGCTTTGGAAGCTTTGACGAAATTAGCCAAGATGTTGTGTGGAGACAGGAGAATACAATGTCGATGTACCCAGTAAATAAAAAATAAAAGCAATCATTCAAACAATAAAGCATAATAATACCCAAGACATATATGGAGTCACAAGAGCTCTGCTCAAAAAACTCAAAACAGTGTCATATATGCCATTGACACTCAATCAATCATGACAATTATTAAGAAATAGAGTAAAACAACGTAAAAATGATGTTAGACATAACAATAGCAACACAGATTTAAGTACACATATTTGACTTTGTTAATTGACAAATTTTAGATACTGGACACAATCTTAATAAAAGACTATATAGTGAAATCTTACACATTAAAATAAACAAAAACATTAGTTGTAATTTTAAAAAAGACTACATTTTTTTTAAAAACCATTTTATATTTATTATATTTCCCCTGATGGTGGTCAAGCAGGAATCTTTCCAGAATCAATGAAATTTACCGAAATCAGGCCATTGTATAAAAAAGGAAATATTGATCTGCCGGTCAATTATAGACAGATTGCAAGCTTTCCAGCTTTTCTAAAATTCTGGATTTAGTTGACTTGAGTAGAGTGTGGTGTTTCCCAGGGATCTATTCTGGATCCATTACTATTTCTTGTATACGTGGATGATTTGACAGCAAATGTACAAGCAGACGACACCTGTCTTTATCCTGTTGATGCCTCTTTTCCAATGCTACTCACACGATGTTGTATGCTGGAGAGAAGTCTGTCGAGTCCCTTCAGGCTGTTGAAAGATGGTTTACAACAAATTCATTACAATTAAATAAAGACAAAACAAATATTATTACCTTCAGCATGAACGACCACCAACAAATTCCCATTAAGTTTCTTGGGGTGTGGTTCCAGGCCAATTTGAAATGGGATCACCATATCGATTTCATATGTAATATACTTTCCAAAGCAACTTTCACAATACGCCACCTCATGAGGATAGCCACCTATCAGGGTGCTCTCACTGCATACTACTCCATTTTTGATAGTCATATATCCTATGGTCAAATTGTCGGGAGAACATCAAAAAAACCATAAATATACTTAAGCTTCAGAAAAGGGTAGTGAGACTGCTTTGTTCTGCCCATTATCTAGAGAGTTAGAGATCACTATTTAAAAAAAAACAAGAATTCTGACGGTAATTTGTTCTTACATACTTACCTGTCTAAATTATGCACATAACAACAAACACTTATTTAAAAAAAGCAACAATTTGCATAATTATAATACCAGAACAACAACCGAAATATGCATCCCTTATCATAGAGCGGTAAGACCATAACATGCAACTAACTACTGGTGTATAACACTCTATAACAGAGTGCCATCCCCATACATGAGTTCGACAGCAAAGCCTTCTCAAGATGTATTTCAGAAATTTCAAGAGACAAGCCATTATACTCCGTTGAAGAATACATCAGCATGCATGTTTTCTGATTAAATTATATATTTATATATTACTGTGTAGTAAAATGTATTTTGACAAAACTTGTAATTATTTGAAATAAATATTGTATTGTATTGTATTTTTGTTCTGATAATTCTGTTAAATACATTTACGTCCTTAACTGTATCTCTTTTATTAGTTAGGATATAATGAATTTCATTTCTGACATTCGTTCAGGACTTCTCAAGTCCATTTTCTTGTCGGTGTTTCAATGGGCAGTGAACTATGTCTAGAGCTTGCTTTACCTCCTTGTATAACTCCTCAATTTCTTCGTTCGAGTAGCTAGTTGTTGGTGCATAGACTTGAACAATATGCACTTTCTATCTACAATTTATTTTCAAAGTGAAGTAAGCTACTCGGTCAGAGATGCTGGTTACTTGAAGCAGGTACTGTTTCATATTCTTGTTTATCAAGAACCCTACTCCAATTGTCCTTCCAATTTCTGTACCTTGGTGGTACAACAGGTGGCCGGACTAAAGCTCTATTAGATCTTTTTTGTTTCTACTAATTTCTCTGAGTCCTATGATGTTTCATTTGATTTTGTTGACCTCTTATCTTGTCTTGTGTTGTATTTCATAGCAGTTTTGACTACACGGATTCTAAGCACCCTCTGAAATCCTGAAGGGATCTCAGGTACTACCATTCCCCAGACTAGGACAGCTTACGGAGAATCAGGGCTGTTTCTGTTTGTTTCTTTTCATTCCGAAAGGGCGTTGAGATATGAAACACCATGCTATCTCACTGTGAGTTAGCGAGTACAGAAAACTTTCTGCACAGGTTTTTTTTACTATATAGCTAAAGTTATTGGAGAGCAGTTTTCTTAGGACATCTGACAAAATACCTAATAATTTTCATAGTTCACGTTCCAGATATTGCTACAGTTGCACTAAATAACACTAAGTTGTTGGGGTTGTCTTTTATTGAAATAGAGGTTCAGTCTGCCCCACTCAATTCACTGTTACCCGTCCATTGATTCAAAGTAACCTATTCTAGGGTCGCAGTGGATCATTTCCCATTTAAAAATGACTTTTTCTTTTGCTATTGGGTGCTAATATTATGATTTATATCAATAATTAATAATTTAGCCAAATACTTTGGAACTCCACTATTAAAAAAAGTGATTTACTGTTACCCACTCTCTGCTACCTGGGAAATAAATATATGTAAATAAATAAATTACATTGAGTAACCAAAGCAGTAAAAATTTAATAAAAAAAATATAAAATAAATTACAACAGCAAATAAAAAACTGTAATAACCACAGAAGTCATATAATAACCGAAGCAGAAATAACAATTAGACATTGGGTATCTAACACCTTTATCTTATCCATATTTATTATGCATTTAGAAATGCATTCAAAGGAATAAACATAACTAAAATAGAATTATTTCAAAATTAATTTTAGCAAATAAGTAAAAAAAGCATGGCTGGGATAAAATAAGCAAAACACGATTAAAAGATATTTAGAGTAAAAAACTTTAAAAATATTTAAATGAAAATTGAATCTTGGCGGTATTTATCTGTTATTCTTCTTTACCCCTGCTTCTCAACCAATCCACATGACAGTTCTTTCAAGTGCAACACAAAACGTAAATATTGCCAGAAAATGATTTTCGAAGGAGGCCCTGGGTTCCCAAACGGGCTTACCCGATCATTTTACGGCGAGAACTACGAAAGGGATAAATTAGGAAAAGGTAACAGACGATTTTATTGCCGTGGCAAAATATCACCTGTACTAACCTTTACTGTCAGTGGGGTGATTATTTTTGCAAGGCAATTTTTACGAGTATTGCGGCTTTAGGTCGCGTTTGGGTCGTTCTTTTGATTTGGGAGCAATTTCGGCGTGTGTTCGGCGAAACAAGAGATAAATGAATGGAAAATTGTTTTTGGGTCGAGTGACGTAAATTCAAATTTGGCGGGCGCGTAATGGATCCTTCTTCCTCCGGCAGCTGTCATTCGCGCGGGAAGCCGGTAACTAATTTCATAATTCGGGTCGAGTATTTAATACGGGCGATTTAAGTTGATAAGGTGGTATCGGAAATTGTCCTGGTATTTTATAAATCGTGTTGCCGAAAAGTGTTAAGAATTGAAGGATAATAATGAATATAAATTTCGTTAAGTATTTGTATTGAGTGGCGTGGTCGTAAGTAGGCCTTGGCTGTGTCGGTCTGTCGCAGCTTGCTATAGAAATTCACGAATGGATTGGATGCCGTTGTTCGACTGTTTTAGTGGAAGTCGCCATTGTTGTTTAATAAAAAATACATTTTAAATAGTTTTAATAGCATTTTAAACGGACTACAATTAATAACTCGATCATTTAATCGCTGTTTAGTGCATTAACGATCGGTGACACGTAATATAAGTGTGCTTATTTTGTAGAAATAAATGTTTAAAGTGGCGCAATGTTTGTAAGGTGCGTATTCCACTCTTCTAGCACCACAAAATCACCTTTTTACTTTTTATTCAGTCACGTGCGTCACTATTATAATCATTTCGCTCGCTAATCGACTTATTTATATCTATTTAAACTGTTTTTAAAAACGCCGAAACCCCACAATTGCCTCCAACACTAACATAATGTTCAAACATTCACATCCATATAATTACTTTCTGTTTCAGCCACTAGAAACACAAGAAAAACGATGGAAATGGCCGGCGATTGATGGAAAAAATAATGAAATTATAGCAAAAATTTGGATCAAAGCTACAATTTAAAAGTCACATGAAAATTATTGACAATTTGTGTAATATAAAAGGAAAGAAAACATCGAGAAAACTGGATGAATGGGATTGCGTCCGGCCTCGGTGAGGCGTCCTCTTGTGCCGGTCATGGCCCCGGCCCTCACCCAGACCGCCACAAATCAAAACGTTAATTTGCAACTTGCCTCTCGTACGGTCGATCCCGTCCGCGCCGACCGGGACGATTTCATGTTGCGAGAACCTTCCTCTCTGGGAAAAGAAGAATTTTACACGTTGCCGAAGGTCCCCAAAGGTAAAGACTTCAAAAATGTCCTCGACAACCTCGGTACTTTAGTGCTCGCCACCGAACTGCTCATCGGAAACAATTTAGGGAGTCTGAACGGGGCCTCGGACAACAACCCCCGTTGTACTATGAATAATAGCTCGCCTACGCCTATGGGTGACCAAACTAGTGACAAAATGGGTCTTCAAAAAGCGGGTCTCGATAACGTATCAGCCGTACTTAAACCTATGGGCGACAAAACCGAAGTGGATCAGCTCTTCAACAACCTTCCGAATGACACCGACATCCCCCAAAACGTCGACGACTTCATTCAAGTGATCACTTCCATCGATGGGAGCGGAGCCTCAACGGCCAGCGAGAACGACCCCATATTTCCCCTGACCGGAAACGACATCACCAGCAACTTTGAAAAACTCCTCAACGATTGCGACATGATGAACATGAGCATGGAAGAGTGCGCGTCCTCCATAAAAGAAACCCAAGCTAAAGAACTCATAGTGGACGTTAGAAAAAAACAAGCCAAACTCGAGCGCAGGATGGAATTCCTCCTGAGGCGGTTGCGGAAGATGCAAAGCCATCTTATGGGACAACATGTGAGTAGTGAAGTGAGTGGTGTTTTCGAACATGTACATAGAACATTGCGCAAGCTTAAAGACGGCACTTACAATGCCCCGTTGGCCCAAGGACAATCAGAAGTTTCGGACGTTAGTGCGGCGCCACACAGTGAAGTGATACAGCCTATCCCCCCCGATAAAATGAAACCTATGTCCCAAAATTCCACCAAAAACCTCGTGCGGAAACTAGAGATGACTTCCATCCTTCAAGCCAACGCTTCGTCCCGACAAAGGCACGGAGCGAGGTACTTCGGATCTGGTTCGGTGGAAGCAAGCACGTTCCGACAGGGCATCACCGGTATGACCACAATACCGGCTTGGTCCCCGGAATACAAACAAGACCTGCAAAAAGTTTGCGGCTCATTAAGATCTGAATTTAGCCTGGTTAAGGAAGAAGTTGATTCCGAGGCGACCGCCAGCAGCTCAGGCGGAGAAAGCTGTGACGAAATGCAAAATTACAGCAACCCCCATCAGCAGTACCTTAACATGTAAGTTCAATTTCAACTCCTCGCTTTTTTTTTCTATTAAAAGGTTGGCTACCGGCATACTATCCAAAAACTCTCTTGATAGACCAATTTTTTAATTTTTTGTTAAATTAATTATATGCAGCATGCTAACTTCGTTAGAAGGTTTATGTCAAAATTTTCAAGTGTTTGTAGTTGATTTTATTATCTTAAAAACATACCAGAAGAAAGCTTATAAAATAGGTTTTTCAAGTGAGTTATTGAGAATCTCAACAAATTAAAGTGAAATAGCAAATTAATGTCAAAAACAATTGTCTGCTCGAGAAATATTAAAAAGGAAGTGAAATAGAACAACCCAAAAAAATTGTTATTCATTTAAAGTAGTCAGGTCAGTACTGGTAACAATGTCAGTGTGTACGAAATGTAATAAGACACCACAAGACCTGATAAAAGATTACAAAGATCGCGGATGTTGAAAATATTAGTCTAAATTTTAAGTGTTGTAATAAAGTTAATAGCTGCCTAATATGTGTTAAGTGCTACTCACTGTATCATAAAAGCTGTGCGGTTCGAATCAAGCTAAAAAGTCTAAGTGGAAGCTGTATAGAATGTCCTGATTGCGAAGGCAAGGAGGGTGACATGTCGGTAGCTCACCAGCTCTATGAGAAGCTTTTATCGTGCAAAGATAAAACAAGGAAGAACTGGTAAATACAAAAGACCTTCTAATCAATGCTCTCCAACAACAAATAAAAGATCTTCAAGAAAAA
>JAUIMW010002697.1:0-10373 GCA_033557785.1 Enochrus cinctus | reverse complement strand
CTTCAGATATGATTTCTTCCTCTGTTTCAACATGTTCCACTGTAAGTAGGTCTCTAAAGTATTCTTGCCATCTTTTCATCTTGAGTTTTTTATGCCCTGGGGTTCATATGTTCTTCTATTTCGTTGTGATCTTATTACCTTGTAATAATAATCATAATAGCAACTGTCCAAGTTTAGGGAGGTGTAGCTTAGATCTACATCTGGTTGCGTATATCAACTCCTGTATGCAACCCCTCATCTTTATACACATATATCTCCACCATATACATATATAGTTCTCTGACATTTAACACAGTCACCTCTTTGTACAGTTATTCTGTAGAAAAACGCTTTGGTTTGTTAGGGATAGATAAGCAGAACCCCAACATACTATTCCATATCTCAACAAAGACCTAATTATATTCAACAGAGTAAGCCCTATCAGGATAGATCTAAGAATTCTTTACTTGTGGATACCACATCTTATTTTTCTTACAAGGTCCAACAAGGGTTCCTGCCAGTTTAGTTTGTTATCTAATGTTATTCTTAGATATTTGATAGTTTCAACTGATTTAATATTTAAACATTTACATAATTATTTAGAGCATTTGTTGTCATGTATTCCCAAGCACCGTGCCTTGAGGTACACCTATATGTATTGCTTCCTTAGAGCTTATAGTGGAACCTATTTTAATGTACTGGGCACAATTTTTTAAATAATTACCAACATAAATGGAGTGTTAATGTATTCTCATTTTTTAAAGATAATGTGATGAAGCTCAAAGTATATTAAATAAGTTAAGTTTCCATCCTAAATTATTGTAACAAGTTAAGAATAATAACAAGACTTTTAACTCATCTTCTATTGAAGTCCTCTACCACAAGTTTGCTCATCCTGATCCATTTGCAGGCTGCAGCATCTGAGCTGGATCCTGTCCACTGCCTCAGATGTTAAAAAGGCTATTTGTTTTCTTCTTAGGTGTTTCCTTTTAACAAAGTTCTCTGGATCTTCCAGCTTCAAAGCCACAACACCCCCTTGAACTGCTGGTGCAGCTCTTGTGGGTTGATCTTATTTTCCTTTGGGAGTTTCTCTCCCCTTTTTTCCTTTGTTTTCAGTTTTGTCCACTGACTTAATGTGTACAACCACATCTGTTGCCACTGTCTTGTATGCTCTGGCTATGCATATAGCAATTTTTCTTCTGCATTTTAGAATTGAGTCTACTACTGATGCTAGAATTCTTTTTTTGCCCCCACTTGGTCCTCCCATGTTTGGTAAGAGTCTACTCAGTGCATTTATGCATCTTTGTGCCTTCCCCATCACATATTTAGTGTTGATGGTAGTCTTAATTTATCCAAGTTAAACCAACTGATATGAAAAACATAGTTTATCAAATATCTGGAAGAAATTACATGTCCTTCAAGGATCGCCAGGAGGCCTGAGAGACATAGAATGTCCTCTAAGTGCACTGTTATGTACTCTTAATTTATCTGAGTTAAACCAACGAATACATAGTTTGTCGAATACCTGGGGGATATTCCATGTCACTTAGACCCCCCTGGTGGTCCTTCTTTTATATTGTTTTTTCTTTTGTTATAATAAAAGGATGTTTACTGATTTTTAACAGTAAAAAAGAACTTGGAAAAATGAAGTGTGATATAAAGTTCTTTAAACAAATTAAGAGTATGTAGAAGACAGTACACCTGGAGGACATTCAAAAATCAATAAACATCCCTTTAATCAAATAGAGTATAGAACAAAATAAAAAAGAACAACCATGAAATCTGAGAGACATGTCCTCCAGATGTACTGTTTTCTATGTATTTCTAAATTACCTAAGATTCTTGGTGGTACTTTTAATTTATCTAAGTTAAACCAACGAATACAAAAAATGTAGTTTGCTGAATACTTGATTCCCTGGTGATCTTTCTTTTACTGCTAAAAATATATGAAAATTTCTCTGTTAAAACAGAAAAAAACATCTTGATAAAACTTTTAATTTTTTAAAATTAATCATAATAATATATATTACTTGAAGGTTGCTATTACTGCAGGACATGAAATGTCCTCCAGGTGCACTACCTTGTATATACTTTTAATTTTCATTTAAAAATCAGCATCTTTCTTGTTTTAGTTCAGTGAATCAATTGGAAAAATGTAAGTAGCTAAATACGTGGATCGTCTATGCTAAATAGTCTTTTTTCATTGTTGAAAATCAGTTAACATCCCTTTATTGCAACAGAGTAAAAAATAATGCAAAAAAAGAGCACTGTTTTCTACATATTTCTAATTTACCTAAAATTCTTGATAGCACTTTTTTTTTCTTTCATAAGGAAGTACTTTAATCTTTTATAGACTGCCTTAACAGGTATACTAGGGGTGTGTGAGATTGTCCACTGATACTCATACGCACAGGTGCAAGTGGTATACTCATTAAAGCTGCACCTCACTACTGTGTGCCCTCAAAAAGTTTCTGTAAGTTTCTTCCAGGTCTAGTGGTTCATATCTTCTATTGAAGTTCTCTTGCACAAGTTTGCCCAACTCATCCTGATCCGTTTGCAGATTTTGTGAGTTGATCTTATTTTCCCTTGGGGGTTTCTCTCCCCTTTTTTCCTTTGTCTTCAGTTTTGTCCATTGGTTTCATTTTGATACTCTTTTGCTAGATCTTCTCTGGCCTTCATCACCTGGGTTATATGATTATTGACCAATTCTCAGTCATCCCTGCTTCTTCCAGCTTTCTTGCATGCTTTATGCAGTAGAACATAGCATGCTCTACGGTGTCTCTTTGGTGACAGACCTGGCACAGGCCGTCCTGGCTTTTGCCTATTATTTTTGTAGGTTTTCATGTCTCTATGTTTTCTCTTGATTCATGGTTAGATATCTGGTCTGCATCTTTTCATTGTTATCCTGTATGAGAATGTTTGCATCGCTGTAGCACAGTAGAATTGAATCTACTACTGATGCTAGAATCCTTCTTTTGCCTTCACTTAGTCTTCCCATGTTCAGTAAGAACTTACTGAGTGTATTTGTACATCTTTGTGCCTTCTACATCACATATTGAGTGTTGATGGTACTCTTAATTTATCCAAGTTAAACCAATGGATATTAAAAACCTAGTTTGCTGAACACCTGGAGGACATTCCATGTCCCTGGTGGTTCTTTTTTATGTTGTTTTATACTCTATTGATTAGAGGAATGTTTGTTGATTTTTAACTTTAATAAAAATAAAAGCAACAAGAGAGCTGGGAGACATGGAATGTCCTCCTTGTGCACTGTCTTCTACATATATCTAATTTACCTAAAATTGTTAATGGTACTCTTAATTTATCTGAGTTAAAGCAATAAATACGTAGTTTGTTGAACACCACCAGAAGGTCTGCCCCACTAACAATGTTCTTCTTTCTTATTTGTTAAACTTGGAAAAATGAAGTGTGATATAAAATTTACTTTAAACAAATTAAGAGTACATAGAAGACAATACACCTGGATACCATTCCATGCCCCTTAGACCTTCTGGTGTCCTTCTTTTGTGTTGTTTTTATCTATATTCAAACTTAGGAATGTTCATTGATTTTCAAACAATAAAAGAAAGGCCACAAGGGGGTCTGGGGGACATGGAATGTCCTCCAGGTGCACTGTCTTCTACATATTTCTAATTTACGTAAAATTCTTGATGGTACTCTTAATTTATCTGAGTTAAAACAACAAATACATAGTTTGCTGAGTACCTGGGGGACATTTACATGTTCTTCAGACACTCTGATAGTTATTTTTTATATTGTTTTATACTCTTTTTGACTGCAAGGATGTTTATTGATTTTTAACCTTTTCTGCCCTCCACCAGCCAAACAGCCAAGTGATCCTTCTTTTATAGCTAAAAATCAATAAACATCTGTTTATTGCATTATAAGGAAATACACTGTCATCAGATAGGAATGTGATTTTTTACAATAAAAGAAGGATTTGGAAAACATCAATTTACATCCAACTTGTAGAAAAATCTTGATAATAATTTGCAATTTCTGTAAGAAGTACCAAAAATAAAGGTAAACATGTGGGTATCATTTTGAAGGTAAATTAATACTCTATTGATACATCATACTACATGTGAACATTTTTGACATTCTGTATAAAGAAAATTTGTAAACACATTATTAAAAAGTAAAATGATACCACTATAAACAAATTTCAGTAAAACCGCATGAATAATGGTGAAAAAATTTAAATTTAAGTGAGCTAATGTTATCTTCAAAAAACATTTAATTACTCTGCAACATCACATTTTATAGCAGCAATAATTTATGGTTGAATAAAGGGTTTTTGGAACATTCTGTATAAGGCAAACTATTTTTAGAAAGTACTACTTTTCTTGTAATTAATATAGAGCAACAAAAATTATCATTTAATTACCTAAAGAACTAAGTGATATTCTGTATAATGAGTGAATTACTGAGGTGTATATACACCATGAGAGGAATATTTTCTACAATGCCAACATGACTTGGTGCCCAAATGAAGGTGAAGTGTTCAATGTATGTATTTCTTCTAGTATATTTATTGTAAGTGCATTTTTAGAGTATTATTTAACTGGCTTTGTCTTTTACAACAAGTGGATCATAAATTGCTGTTGGAGAGACTGGAGTCCTGTGGGGTTTATGGCTCAATTTCCAAAAGACTAATTTTGTCTGTTTCACTGCAGACACACAGGCAAAAGCCAAATTAGACCAAATCTATTTTGATAGTGATCTTTACTATAAAAGATACAAAGATTGTTAGATGTTGATTGTCAGAAAACTTAGAAAAACCTTGTACAAGTTCAAGTTCAAGATAATGTACAAGAGGCCTCTCCACTACTCTTCCCAAAGAATCTTTAAGGAGAGTAATGTGTTTACAATTAGGTAGTCATATCTAAAGGTTTTATCGAGATATGGAGACTAGAGGAGTGTGTTGTTGAAGGAATTCTGTACAACAAAATGCCAAAGAATTTGTTAAAAATAAATTATCTGTTCCTTGGTTACCAGTAGGCAATAACACAAAGAACATCTGCTCAGCAGACCCATGTTGGTGGTCCCTTTAATGCTTCTTGCTGTTTTTTCTCCATTTGTACAGAAATGATCGTTCACTTCTTTTACACTCAGTGTGCTATCAGATTTAATTTTTTCTCTTTTTGGATTATTTTTTGAGTTGTAGAGACTTTTGAAGGTTTTGGTTTCTAGACACATCGCCCTGAGTCATTGTTTTTATTATATCTAGGGCATTGAGAATATTCAACACTCTCTCTAGTTCTTCATTATATATTTCAAGATGCTTAGGTCTTCCTCTCTTGTCTGGGATTACTCCACTAAATTCCTTCAGTAGGGCATGATGAAAATTTGTGAAGCTTCTCATGCATTAGTTAGTGGTTGTACTTGCAACTCTTGAGCTCTTTTGAATAATAATGTTCATCCCAAAGGCTTCCATGAAGGTTCATATATCTGCCACATCCTTAGAGCCCCAATAAAATTCACATTATATTCTCCAACACGGTATATGTTTCTACCATTGTATTCCTCATTCAAATGCTCCAATAGGTCTTTTAATTTTTTCAAAGTTACTTCACTTGGTTCCACTGACTGTGTTTCTCAAGATATTCAACACTACAATCTAAGACTCAGCACCAGGACCTGACAAAATCAAAAGAGTATCCCTCTACAACTTCCTGGTCTCACCCTCACCCATCACCCTCTTGAACCCTTGGTAAAGTCTTCGAAAGTGCCTCTGTTAGTTCATCGAAAAGCAAAACATTCTGACCCCAATCCAGTTTGATTTCAGAGCCAACAGAAGAACAACAGACGCTACTCTCCTTCTCTTCAACTCTTTGGCTAAAGTGGCAAACAAACATCACTGCTCTCTTGCCACATTTCTCGATATACAGTTACAAACACTTCACTATAGACCCCCCCGGCTTTTGTAAAGATCATCAAAAGCTACTTCACTGATAGACTCCACTGTGTCAGAATTAAAGACACTAGATCAGACTTCTTCCAACTCCAAGCAGTACTTAATACAGCTGTGAAAATTATAATTTTTATTAAAATAAATGGGTAGCTACCATACATCTCTTCTTCTGCATACTTATTTCAGTTCACAATAAAATTTGAGCATTCATGAAAAAACTTATGTTGTGGAAAAGTTGCATTGACAATGGCAAATATGATTGATTTGAAATATTTGAAACCAAGTGCAGCCTAAGGTGAACGTACTATCTGAAATTTTCATTCATTTATCACGGTTAAAAAATAATTTTTAACAGTTACCTGTTCAAGAATAACAAGTTTTTGCAGATAATTCCAGGACACAAGGAGCCAATAGATTATTTTCGGTTAATATTTAACAACATACTTGACCTCATTGTGAATGAAGCAAATAATTATGCCAAACAAGTGATTTCGTCTTATGGTATATAGTGCAGGCTACTTTTCAGTGAAGTTCTTGCATTTTACAGGGAATGCACCTGCACAGTCAATGGGTACACCTATATTACCCAAAGGACATGGCACACTAGTTGTACTCAAGCTTATAGAAAACTATTTAAAAGCAGGATACTCTATATATCTAGATAACTTCTATAACTTCTTTGAATTAGTAAAGAAATTGACTAAACAAAATATATACTATATGGGCACCATAAAGGAAAAACAACCCCTGTGCTGTTAACTAACAAATTCATGGGCGGTGTCAAACACTAAGATGGAATAAAAAGTTAGGAATACATGTAAAGCCATTTCATCTCATGTTGCTCAACCCCTATTTTTTATATAATAAAATTATCTCTGTATGATTACAGACTATCAATTTACTCAATATTGAGACAATAAAAACTATCAATATTTACAATATAAGTATTGTTTATGAGTTTTCTTTGTGTTTAATTTTATCAATAAATATTTATTATTTGGCTTGGAACACTATGTTACTCACTCACTCAGACCATGGTTGTTGGAATATATGTGTACTTTATAACTTTTTTCTGGTGAATACACAATGCATAGAAAAGACAGAGAATCTACTCAAGTGCTCGTTAGGATTGGTCCTTTCATGGACATTCCATATATTTAACTTGGATAAATTAGTACTATCAACACTAAAAAGAATAACTTGGAGATCAAGAGGACATGTAATGTTTTTCAAGTACACTGTCACCAGACAGGAATGTGATTATTTATGATGAAAGAAGGATTTGGAGAACATGGAAATTCATCCAACCTGATAATAATTTGCAATTTCTGTAAAGAGTACCAAAGATAAAGATATACATGTCAGTATCATTTTGAAGATAAATTAATACTCTATCGATACATCGTATTACATTTGGGTGTTCTTTAAAGATTTTAAACAAATTTCAGTAAAATCACATGAATAATGACAAAAAAAATTAAAATTTAATTGAGATAATGTCATCTTCCAAAAAAATCATTAAATATTTAATAACTCTGCAACATTGCATTTTATAGCAGCAATAAATTATTGTTGAAAGAAGGGTTTTTGGAACATCCTGTATAATGCAAATTATTTTTAGAATGTAGATTTTTTCTTGTAATTAATATAGAGTCAATGAAAATTATCATTTAATTACCTAAAAACCAGCAAACGAGGGTGTACTAAGTAGACAATGTATAATGAGTGAGTTACTGAGGCGTATATACACCACGAGAGGAATATTTTCTACAATGTCAACATGACTTGGTGCCTAGATGAAGGTGATGTGTTCAATGTATGTATTTCTTCTAGTATATTTATTATTAGTGCATTTTTGAGTATCTGCATCTCAACCATGTAGATAGAAACATTTTTTTCAAGAATATAACATTCTATCCATATGTCTGTCCCTTTTAATTGTTTAGTCTTTCTGAATATTTGCATTTTTTTTTGATAACTGTTAGTTTTAAGATTCTGCTTTTACTTGTGCAACAATTAAGGTCATTATCCGGTTTATTTCATCCTCAGAGGCTTACCCTTTCTTTGCACTTTTATTCTGTGCTAAACTTATGTTGTTACCTTGATTCTCTTGTGCACATGGCGTTGTTTACTTCTAACCTTTCTTTTCCATTCACCTTGAAGGTTTCTCTTCCCTTCTGATTCATTTCTTTGTTGGTCCCAGAAGATGGGCATCATCAGACTCTTAATGTCTGTTTAAATATAGATATAGTTAAATACCTTCATTTAGAATATGAAAAAACTTAACTTTTACTTAGTGAACTCAACAATAAACATAAATATATACAATAAATGCATAGTTTGTTAGAACATACCTTTCCGGTAGAAAAACTGCAAGTACCGGAGAGATGTCCCACGCAAGCCTGGTGTAGTCCTGCCATTGCTTATCGGTGATGTTTTTAGAGCGCCAAGCTGCCAGGGTGTCTTCACCTGGCATCTGTAGCTCCATTCTTGAAGAGGGGTTGTACCAAACTATTAGAAATTCTATTTCTACAGCCTGCAATCAAATTATTATCTAATTTAAAAATTCATTCATTTTAACTCTTTCATACAAATAACATAGTATAATTAATGGACTATTTATAGAAAGCTATTTTCTTGTATTAGTATTACTTGTTGCAAATAGATGTGTCTGTAAAATTTAGAAGCTGGTAAAAAGATTCCAGAAGACAGGTGCATTCAGATTTGTTAATATTTGATTAATTTGAAACACTGAGTTGTTCTTTATTTGTACTTGACAGCTCTGTAAAGCTGCTTTTCCATCTATGCACGCAATCAAAAATGAACACCAGTGTAATGATTTATCAATGGAAATGGTACTAATTATTATTTTCAAATGCAAATGGCAAAAATAACGGACAATAAACTTAACAAACTGTTTCAATTCGATACTTGTTTTGTTCAGAAATATTAACTTCTTCCAAAACAAATGCTTTTTTATTTCTGGTTTGTTTCTATAAAGAATGTCATCAATAGTATTATGTCTCCATACATGAGCTATAATTCTAAAAACAGAGGGTAATTCATCATTTACAGACATGCAGTGATTTTAGATCTTCTCATTGAATAAAGCTGTGAAGAGCTTGTAGATTGTCGACAAATTGTTGTTGTTGAAGTTCTTGACCGTCTTCCACCTCTTCCCGCCAGATGTTAAGTACTTCTTTCAGATAATAACATTCTTACGGTTTGCAATATTTTTTTCAATGCGAGAGTATATCTGGAATACATTCACACCTTTACAAGAGAAGAACCAAGCAGAGAGATCTGTCATAGATTACATGCTAGTAAATAAGGAAGACAGACACAAGATAGTTGATGTTAGAATACGAAGAAAGACAAGAGAGGAGGTCACCAAGCAAAAGAATATAAATACTAAGATCTTTTAAACTCAGTTTATGTAAATGGTAACAAAGTACCTAAAGACAAAATCAGGTACTCAGGTACTGTTGGTGGGTACGCTGGAGGACTTACAGGAGAACCTTAAAATATAGAATGACAACCTTAAGAAGAGCACCATGAGTATGAACTTTATTCCATTCATTTTCATTTTTTCATACAAATAACATAGTATAGACCGGCAACTACAAATGAAATTATAATTAAATAATAACTGCAAAAACACTTAAAATAATACACTCCTTGTAGACCTATTTCACTAATCAACAACACAGCTAAAATGCCTAAAAGACAAAACAATAGAGTATTCTTGAAATAAATAATATAATTAACAATAAACAATATGGATTTAGAAGAGATATCTCAACTGAAAATGCGTTAGTTGACTTTATAAATGCAGCCAAAGACGGTCTATACGATAAATTAAAAGTGCATGGCAGTGTTTTTGGATCTGGTGAAGGCATTTCACACGGTATCTCATATAAAATTATCAAAAGCTATGAACATAATTCAAAATGTAAGAATTGATTCAGTAATAAGTCTGGTTATGAAAATAACGGCAGAATCACTAGTTAGAAATGCAATAGTATGCTGGGGTAGAGCATATCAAAACACTATACACAATCTTGAGATAGTACAGAAGTATACCTTCAAAGTTATATTAAACAGGTGCTTAGGTGGCATCTGGCTCAAATGTATTTTATTAATTATTATATATTATAGATGATTATGATCTTGACTTAATAAGGTGAAAGTGTGACAAAATAGTGCTTTGAAAAACTATCCAAAACAAGAGAGTTTTCAAGTGATGTAGATCCACGGAGAAAACAGAACACAAAGGGAATATAAATACAAGCAAAAAGGTTCTCAGATCACCTGAACAAAGAACCAGAGATCTTGAGGTACAAACTAAGACCAGCGATAAAGAGCAGGAAGAAGAACAGAAGGAGGGAGAATATACGTACATGGGAGGTAGAGAACAATCTGTAATAGATTACGTTATTCTTAATGAAAAGGGAAAAGA
>JAUIMW010002696.1:0-10373 GCA_033557785.1 Enochrus cinctus | reverse complement strand
TAAAGAATAGATGAAAGAACAATTAAAAGTATTTTTTTAATTTTCTTTAAAACCTTCGAAAGGTATACATTAAATAGTTTCGTTGTCTAAATATTCATAACAGTAACTGTAAGAAAATTTATAAACAGAATGATGGAGCATCTGGAGAACATTCTATGTCGCCCTAGTCTTATTTATACTTAACAATCTACTGTTGTAATATTAAAGCACCATAAAAAAAGACAATCAGGTTAAATTTAAACATATCACGATTTATTTATTCTCGATAAAAAATACGTAGATATCAGTACAACCTGGAGGACATTCCATATCCCCCAGGAGGTGCTGCTTTATTTACAAAGTTTTTAATTCTACAGCAACATTAGACTGTTAATTGAATTTCTAACGACGATCTAATGATTTTTATTAGATGGTTAATCATACAGAAATGGAAAGAGTTATTAAGATTTTTAAGCATAATTAAGAGTAAATACTTAAAAGAGTACCTGAAGGACATTCCATGTCCTTCAGACCCCTTGATGACCCTCCTTTTATTGCCAAGAAGCAATAAACATATCTTAATTATTAAAATATAACAAAAAACAACGTAAAAAAGAACCACCAGGGGGTCTGGGGGACATGGAATGTCCTCCAGGTGCTCGGTCTTCTACCTTCTTCTTACTAATGGGTTAAACTTAAACATATTATTTTCAATAAAAAATACGCAGATGAAAATGCACCTGGAAGACATTCATGTCCTCCCAGATACAACTTTTTTACAAAGTTTTTAATTCTACAGCATAAGAATGTGAATTGAATGTCTAGCAATAATTTAATGACGAAATAATTTAAAAAACATAAAAGAGGGATTACTAGGGGGTCTGAGGGACATGGAATGTCCTCTAGGTGCACTGTTACCTACATACTTCTTATTGAGAATAAAGAAACATGATATGTTTAAGTTTACCCTATCAGTAATAAGAAGGTAGAAGACCATGTCCCCCCCCAGACCCCCTGGTAATCTCTGTTTTATATTATTTTTAAACAATTTCATCACTAGATTGTCGTTAGATATTCAATTAACATTCTAATGTTGCTGTAGAATTATAAACTTTGGAAAAAAAAACACTAGGGGTCTGGAGAACATGGAATGTCCTCCAGGTGCACTATTATCTACATACTATTTATTGAGAATAATAAAAACTTGATATGTTTCAGTTTAACCCGGCAGTAAGACATTCCATGTACCCCAGACCCCTTTTTATATTGCTTTAAAACTAAAACATTAGATTGTTAAATATAATTTAAAACACAAAGACAACATAGAATGTCCTCCAGATGCTCCGTCATTTTATTTATAATTTTTTTTACTGTTACTGTTTTGAATTTTTAGAAAACAAAATCTTCCATATATACCTTTTAATTGTATTAAAGAAAATCAAAGAATTGTTTACTCTTTGAAAAAAAACATAAATAAATAAAAAAGGATTAAAATTTTCATGATTACTAGCTTTTTTATTTCTCAAACAAAAATATACATATATTTTAAAACTTTAAATATTTTTATTGTTTTTTTTTAATTCTTTTATCACCTATTGTTTATATTTAATGTTAATTTTTAATTTATTACTACAATTTTTTATAACTTTTTTTGGTAAAATTCTTTTTAGTCATACGTTTTTATAAATAGTAAGTATATTAAGCCTTTTTACATATAGTAATTATGAACATACAAGAATTATATATGAATAAATTTTAATGTTCACTTAAAAAAAAATTTCGCCATATATAATATGATTACTTCATACATAAGGTGCTAGAATGTTTTTATTTTTATCTCTTTTTGTAAGTAAGTGTTTTACAAATTACGTTGAATTATTGCTTTTGTTATAGTTTGTAAATAATTTTTAATATTATTTTATTTATTTTTGGTATTATATATTATATACATTTATAATTTTTAGTTCTTATTCTTTTTTTAATAATTTTTTACTACTGTTCGTTCTTCAATCTAGCCATTTAGAAAATTATTGAATTGTTTTGTTGCTGAGCACCTGGAGGACATTCCATGTATCACAGACCCCCTGGTGTTCTCTTTTTATGTTAATTTAAAACTATTTCATCATTAGTATGTTAAATATAAATCAAATAATGTTCTTAGATTGTTATAGAATTTGAAAAATGTAAAAAAAGAACACTGAGGAACCCAGAATGTCCTCCAGGTACTCCGTCGCCTTCTTTTTTTTAAGAAAAGAAAATCATCTCACACACCGTGTTTTTGTTATAGTTTATAAATAATTTTTGATATTTAAAAAACAACTTCAGTATTTTAACATGTAAAAACTGGTAATTTTTATTTCTTTTTTATTCATCATTAGATTGTCATTAGAATTTCAATTGTATTTTTATTATGTAGGACAGAAAACTGTTAGATGCGTACTTTTTATTTAAAATAAAAAAATCATGATATGTTTAACCTACTAATACTAATAAGAAGAAGAAGGTAGATGACCGAACACCTGGAGAACATTCCATATTCCCCAGATAGTTATTTTTAAATGTTGCTTTTTCTGCGAATGGACTTTAAATAATAAAAAGAAAGTCAGCAGGGGGTCTGGGAAACGTGAAATGTATTTAAAACATTGATAAGTTTACACAGTATCTGGAGGACATTCCATGTCCCCCAGACCCCCTGGTAGTTCTTCGTTAATTAACGTTTGAAATTCAATTAATATTGTTATGACGATACAGAATTAAACTGTAACTGTAAATAAAAAAAATCGTGATAAGTTTAAGTTAAACTCGTCAATAAAAGAAGGACCATCAGGGGGTCTGGGGGACATGGAATGTCCTCCAGGTACTCGATCTTCCACCTTTTTCTTACTGACATCTGAAATCTACGTTTTTTATTGAGAATAAAAGAAACATGATATGTTGAATCCATTAGTAAGGAGAAGACCGAACACCTGGAGGACATTCCATGTCCTCCAGACCCCCTAATGTTAGTTTTTAATTCTACAGCAACAATAGAATGTTAATTGAATGTCTAATGGCAATCTAGTGATGAAGTAGTTAAAAAAATAACATAAAAGAGGGACCACTAGGGGGTCTGAAGGACATGGAATGTCCTCCAGGTGCTCGGTCTGCTCCTTACTAATGGATTTAACATATCATGTTTTTTTATTCTCAATAAAAATACATAGGTTTCAGATGTCTGTAAGAAGAAGGTAGAAGACCGAGCACCTGGAGGACATTTCATGTCACTCAGACCCCCTGATGGTCCTTCTTTAATGTTATTTTATTTTTTTTAATGACGAGTTGAACTTAAAGTTATCACGATTTTTTATTATCAATAAATAACACTTTAATTCTGTAACGTTTAATTTAAAACGTTGATAACACAAGTTTAAACATTATAAAAAGAACATAGTTTACAGAGTACCTTGAGGACATTCCATGTTCCCAAGACTCCCTGGTAGTCCTTTATTTATTATTCAAAATAAATAAAAATTCATTTGTTGAAATAAAGTAAAAAAACAACATAAAAGAAGAACCACCAAGAGGTCTGGGGAACATGGAATGTCCTCCAGGTGCTCCAGGTCTTCTACTTTCTTCTTGCTAGTGAGTTAAACTTAAATAAACCAAGTTTTTTTTAATCCTCAATAAGAGGTATGCACGTAACAGTGCACCTAAAGGATATTTCCCGTCTCCCAGACTCTCTGGTGCTTCTTTTTTTACAAAGTTTTTAATTCTCCAGCGACATTAGAATGTCAATTGAATGTCTAATCTCAATCTAGTGATGAAGTAGTCTAAAAATAATATAAAAGAGTTGCCACCAGAGGGTTAGAGGGACATGGAAGTAAAAAGAAGATAGAAAACCGACCACCTGGAGGACATTCCATGTTCCTCAGACCCTCTTTTATGTTTTTTTTAAACTACTTCATCACTAGATTGTTATTAGACATTATTAACTTTCTAATGTTGTTATAGAGATAAAAACTTTGTAAATAAAGGAGCACCAGGGGGTCTGGGGGACATGGAATGTCCTCCAGGTGCTCGGTTTTCTTCCTTCTTCTTGCTGATATCTGTAATCTACGTATTTTTATTGAGAATAAAATATGCTATGTTAAATCCGTTAGTAAGTAGAAGACCGAACACTTGGAGGACATTCCATGTCCCCCAGACCCCCTGGTGCTCCTTTATTTTATAAAGTTTTTAATTCTACAACAACATTAGAATATTAATTGAATATCTAATAACAATCTAGTACTGATATCTATAATCTATGTATTTTTTTATTGAAAACAAAAAAATTATGTTGAATCCATTAGTAAGAAGAAGACCGAGCTCCTGGAGGACATTTTATCCCCCTCATGGTGGTTCTTTTTTTATGTTCTTTTTTGCTATATTTTAATATTTAAGATATTGGCAATAAAAGGAGAGCCACCGGGAAGTCCATGTACTCCGCTGTCTATTTACTTTTAATTATGTTTAAAAATGTAAATAAGTCTTTCCATTTCTAGAAAATTAATCAACTAATAAGAAGAATGTAGTTTGCAGAGTACTTGGAGGACATTCCATGTAAGCAAAGTTCCTAGTGATCTCTCTTTTATGTTTTTTAACTATTTCATTATTAGATTGTCGTTAGAAATTCAATTAACATTCTAATGTTGCTGTAGAATAAAAAACTTTGTAAAAAAGGAGTATCAGGAGGTCTGGGGGACGTGGAATGTCCTCCAGGTACTCGGTCTTCAATATATATTTTAATTTTTTTATAATAGACAATGTAGATGATTGAGATTTGTTTTTTCAGAAATTCAAGTAACATTCTTAAATTGTATAATTAAAGAAATTAAAAAAGAAAACTACTAAAGAGTACATTTGAATGTCCTCCAGGTATTTATTTTCTTCATAATTTTACTGTTTTTTTTGGTATTAATGTTATTTTCATACATATTTCTATCAATGTTATTAATATTAATTCCACTCCACTTTTTTATCTTTATCTTTTTTATTTGTTTTTTTTTTTAATAAAATTTTATTATTTTCATATATAATTTTAATACATTCAGTATTTTTAAAAACTATATACGAAGCTTACAAAATTCATTATACAAAAAAACATTAAAAATAAAATCATGACATTAGTAGTCGACGGAGTACCTGGAGAACATTCCATCTACCTCTGATGATCTATTTTTCATAGTTTTTTTGATTCTACAATAATATAAATTATATTTAATAATCTACGGTTGTCCTCCAGGTGTACTGTTACCTGCATACTTCTTATTGAAAGTTAAAAAACTTGATTTGTTTAAGTTTAACCCATCAGTAAAAAGGAAGGTAGAAGACCTGGAGCACCTGGAGGACATTCCATGTCCCCCAGACCCCCTGGTGGTCCCTCTTCTATATTATTTTTAAACTACTTCATCACTAGATTGCCATTAGACATTCAATTAACATCCTAATGTTGTTGTAGAATTAAAAACTTTGTAAAAAAAGAGAGCACCAGGGGGTCTGGGGGACATGGAATGTCCTCCAGGTGCACTGTCTTCTACTTTTTTCTTACTAATGGGTTAAACTTAAACACATCATTTTTTTATTCTTACTAAAAAATAAGTAGATAACAGTGCACTTGGAGGACATTCCATGTCCTCCAGACTCCCTGGTGGTCCCCATTTTTTAAACTACTTCATCATTAGATTATTATTAGATATTCAATTAACATTCTAATGTTGCTGCAGAATTAAAAACTTTATAAATAAAGGACCACCAGGAGGGTCTTCTACTTACTAATAAATTACAGATATCAGTAAGAAGAAGGTAGAAGACCGAGCACCTGGAGGATATTCCATGTCCCCAGACAAAGTTTTTAACTCTACAACAACATTAGAATGTTAACTAAATATCTAATAATAATCTAATGATGAAGTAGTTTAAAAAACAACATAAAAGAGGGACCACCAGGGAGTCTGGGGAATATGGAATGTCCTCCAGGTGCTCCAGGTGCTCCAGGTCTTCTAACTTCTTCTCACTGATATCTATAATATACGTATTTAAAAAATAAAATAAAAAATAGAGCACGTGAAACGTAAACGAAAAAGAAACAATTTTAATTTTTTTTGGATTATAAATATTTTTGTTATAATATTTTAATTTTTTTATAATAAACATCGAAAATGGTTGAGATTTGCTCAGAAATTAGCATTTTTTATTAGAATAATAAAAAAAAAATAAAGAACTACTAAAAGGTCTAAAGGTCTAAGGAACATGGAATGTCCTCCAGGTATTATACTTTTTTCACAATTTCATAGTTGTTGAAATAATTTTTAGGTTATGTTGTTTTTATATACGTATTTCTATCAATATTCGACGTAATTGAATTTTACTCCACTCTACTTTTTTATATCTTTTTTACTCGTTTTTTTTATAAAATAAATTTTATTATTTTCATATATAAATTTAATCAATTCAGTATTTATTAAAACTATATACGAAGCTAAGAATATTAATTATGTAAAAAACTAATCAAAAATAAAACATGAAAGAAACATTAAATTTTTTACATTAATTTTTAAATATTAATAAAAAAGAATATAAATAAATATTTCAAGATATTTTATTAAAATTTGAATAATTCGACATTTATTAGCATAACTGTTATTTCATATGAAATATATTAATAAATAATCTATAATTTTAGAATTTTTTATATTTTTTAAAAAGTCTCACCTACATATGTTTTATTGACAATCGAAGAAGAATTTTTGGTACCTGTTTTACAGGTACCCCATTTTTATGTATTAAAATACTGAAATAGTTTTTTTTTGAGTATGAAAAATTACTTATATGCAGTAGAACTTCAATTATCGACACTCCAATTATAAACAGTACAATTTTTCAATGTAAATCATTACATAAGAAATAAAAAATATAAAAGAATAACAATAAGGAAAACGTTGAATTCGTTCCTGTTAGTGTTCTTTTTTTACTTTTTTTAATTCTATAATAATGTTATTATTATATTTAACAATCTACGGTTGATGTAGTTTTAAAGCAATATAAATAGGAAGCACATGGAATGTCCTTCAGGTACACTGCTATATATGTACTTTTTGTTGAGAACAAAAAAAAACTTAATGTGTTTAACCCATCAGAAAGAAGAAGATAGAAGATTAATCGTCTGGAGGACATTCCATTGTTTTTAATTCTACCACCAAAGAGCACCAGGGGGTTTGGGGGATATAGAATGTCCTCCAGGTGCACTGTTACCTACGTACTTTTTATTGAGAATTAAAAAAACTTGATTTGTTTAAGTTTAACCCACCAGCAAGAAGAAGGTAGAAGATCTGGAGCACCTGGAGGACATTCCATGTCCCCCAGTCCCCCTGGTGCTCCATTTTTATGTTGTTTTTATACTATTATAACATAGGACTTTTCATTGATTTTAAACAACTGCAAAAGAACCACTAGAGAGTCTGGAGGACATAGAATGTCCTCCAGGTACATTACTCTATTTACTTTTAATTATGATAAAAAAAACTCTAGCGATACTTTTCATTTTTCTAAGTTTAAATAATAAAAAATACGTAGTTAACGTTAAGAGTACTAGGACGACATTCCATGTTAACTAAACATTTAGAAGAGTGTAATTTACAAAATACTTGGAGGACATTCCATGTACCTTAGGTGTCTCTTCCTATGTTTCCAGACCTTAGTGTCTTTTTATATAACTTAAATTTATTTTTGAATGTTAAAAAGAATATAATTAAAAATAAGATAAAACAAATGTAAATATGCCATGATATTGAGAATAATTTTAATCTGGAAGTCATGAAATGTTCTCTAGATACTCAGCTTTTATATGTTCAACTTTTGAAGACAATATTATTTATAGAATAACAAGAACGTAGGGAGCCGAATACCTGGAGGACCTTCTATGTCTCCCACTTTACTTTATATATACTTTCCATAGTTATTAAATGGAATGTCGTCCAGGTAATTTATGTATAATTCTTCTAATTTACCTAAAATTGTTGATAGTACTCATTAATTTATGTAACTTAAACTAACAAATATTAAAAACGTAGTTTGCCGAGCACCTGGGGGACATTCCATGTCTCCCAGCCCCCCTGGTGACTCTTGTTTCCATTGTTTTTACTATATTTTAATTAAGAAATGTTTATTGCTCATTGACAATAAAAAGGAAAGATGGAATGTCCTCCAAGTGCACTGTTTGAATATTGTGAAATGACACCCTGGTCATGGAATGTCCTACAGATACTCAGCTATCTACGTTCTTCTTATTAATATTTAAAATTAGGATACTACAAGAATTTTGTCCCAAGACTTGGAGACATGGAATGTCCTCCAGGTACACTGCAAACTCTGTTTTTATTGCTTGGTTAATAGATTTTTAAACATAATTAGAAGTAAATAGATAACAGCATACCTGGAGGACATTCCATCTCACAAACCCATTGGTGATCCTTTTTTAACATAGTTTTAAGCTATAACTTATCATTAATAAGAAACAAAATTCAAAGCTACATAAAAGGTACACCAAAGGGTTTGAAGGAAAAGGAATGTCCTCCAGGTACTCTACTTTTAATGCAATTATTTTAATTATACATCCAACATGCTTATATTATCATGATTTTAAATATCAACGTAGATCGGCGTACTTGAAACTGAGTATATTTCTAATAACAGACAAATCGTTTTTGAAACTATCTTCAAATAATCTATTATCTACATTCTTATTACTGATGTTTAAACTATTATAATTATAACTGCTTGTATTTTGATAATATCCTCTAACGTTGTATTTAATTTTGTTGCAATACATGACATGGAATGTCCTCCAGGTACACTGTTTTCTACATTCTTCTTGTTGATATTTAAAATTATACTAAAAAGGGTTATCTCCAAAACTTGAACATCCTTTGTAATTTAGGTAAATTAGTTAATTATTTAACATGCACATCATAATAGTCCTTAGAGTGGAGGACGTTAAACTAGTATTCCCTAAAGTGGATGACCTTAAACTGGAGTTTTACAATGTCAAAAGCTTAAATATATTAAATTTATTTCAATTGGATATTCCAGACATTTTTTTTAAATATGTTTTTTTTTAATTTCAGTGTTGAATCTTCACTATTACTAGGCATGACAAAAAAAAAGGAAAACTTTTTTGTTATTTATTATTTTATGAAAATATAATTGAAATCAACTGATAATTAAAATAAAAAAAGAATTTATGACAAAACTCTTTATTTGTGTCAGTGTAATCAAAAAATAAAAAGCACTTAGGTAGTAGAACACCTGCAAGACATTCCAACCACACAAAAAAAGGAATACCAGGAAACATTCCATGATCCTCCACATATATTATATGTAGCCCAACAACTAATTATGTTCAAAAATCTCTAAGAACAATCAAACAATAAAAAAAAGAGTTTACAGGGTATCTGGAGGACATTCCATCTCCTCTAGGTTCTTTTTAACGTTGTTTTTTGTTATATTTTAATAATTTAGATATGTTTGCTGCTTCTTGACAAAGAGGAGAGCCACCAGAGGGTCTGGGGGACATAGAATGTCCTCCAGGTACTCTGCTGTCTATTTACTCTTAATCATGCTTAAGAATCTTAATAACTCCTTCCATTTCTGGAAGATTAACCAACTGATAAGAAGAGCGTAGTTTGCAGAGCACCTGGAGGACATTCCATGTCCCCCAGACCCCCTGGTGGTTCTCTTTTACGTTGTTTTTTGCTATATTTTAATAATTAAGATATGTTTGCTGCTTCTTGGCAATAAAAGGAGAGCCACCAGGAGGTCTGGGGGACATGGAATGTCCTCCAGGTACTTTGCTGTCTATTTGCTCTTAATTGTGCTTAAAAATCTTAATAACACTTTCCATTTCTGGAAGATTAACCAACTGATAAAAAGAGGGTAGTTTGTAGAGCACCTGGAGGACATTCCATGTCCCCAGACTCCCTGGTGGTTTTTTTTTATGTTGTTTGGCATGGAATGTTCTCCAAGTACTCTGTTGTCTATTTGTTCTTAATTGAGCTTAAAAATCTTGATAACTCTTTCCTTTTCTGTAGGATTAATCAATTAATAAGAAGAGCGTAGTTTGCAGAGCACCTGGAGGACATTCCTCATACTACCTGGTAGTTCTTTTTTATGTTGTTTTTTTCCTATAATTTAATAATTTAGATCTTTGTTGCTTCTTGACAATAAAAGGAGGACCACCAGGGGGTCTGGGGGACATGGAATGTCCTCCAGGTACTCTGCTGTCTATTTACTCTTAATCATGTTTAAGAATCTTAATAACTCCTTCCATTTCTGGAAGATTAACCAACTGATAAGAAGAGCGTAGTTTGCAGAGCACC
>JAUIMW010002695.1:0-10375 GCA_033557785.1 Enochrus cinctus | reverse complement strand
CAGTATGGATTATCAGTGTTTTGATCATATACTTATAGAATGCCACTGGTAGTTCATCATCACCAACACCCTGTGTTAAATTGTCCCATGAAATCACTAATCTCTTTCTCCATAATCAGTCTTAAAATAGGATGCAGGTGGCAGAAATTATTTGATGTTTTTATTCAGTTAGATCTGTTGTGTCAGAGCATTATTATTCTCTGAATTCTGTTGGTATCATTATCGTTGATGCAGGAACAATAAACTCACGAACAGATGAAGAGAATGTGTTCTGACAGAAATATATGCTCCTCTGATCATGTCCAATTCATGACCCCTAAAACAGAGATCGACGTCCAAATGTAACCAAAGAACCCCAGTTTGGGTAGTATGTCATATATGCAGTCACATGACAGCACAACTGATGATCTATCAGCTTCTCAACAACCTTGCCAAAGTCAGGCAAAATGCTAATAGGATGTATGACCCTAGATTCTGATGTACTGAGGAGTGACTGCAGACTCTCTGCATGTTCATGGGAATGTTGAGTTCTGCAAACAACAGTGAATAATGTGAGTTACATATGGAAGCAATACAGAAAGTGGGAGTTTATTTCGTTCATTACCTCCAAATCTGATTGAGTTTTCAACATTTTTGGAAAATACTTTTGGAGAATTTGTGCGACGCACCATGGATGTACATCATTAAGGTTACCCAGAGCAAAGAGTTTTGCCCAATTGAAGTCCAGCAGAGCATCATATTTATTTTTCATACATTCAGTGTTGAATGTTTTTTTATATGAATACCACATAATAGACCTATGATAGATGAAGACTTTGTCAGGGATGCTACAATATCCTTGCTGGAAATTTCAGTAACTACCCTCTGCGATCTGAGAAACCAGTGTTCATAATCTGGAAGTCATGGCAGATAAAATTGATTATGATGATGTCTATTACTTGTGTGTTGTGATATTGTTGGAATTAAGTTGTAGTAGCTCATGACGTCATAGAACTGTGCTGATTTTTTTATCGCGACCATGAAATCTACAATGCATGCTCTAATCTGTTTCCCAAGTCTTTAAGTATGCCCAAAAGAAATTAAAAAATATCTTTTTGACACCGACTGGGGGTCTGTTATGTAGGTAATTTCAATATTTGCAGCACTTCAGTACAATTGATCTCTTCACAAACATGTATCATGGAGCTACCACATTTGGAGCTTAAACAAGTGAGGCAGAAAGCAACCTTGTAGTTCTGAAACTTGAGGGAATCTTCCACTTGTGGTTGGACACAGTGTTCAGTGAGCACACTTGACTTTATAATATGTAATTCTGACCTGTAACAAAGAGCTTTAAACTCTTGACTGATGTGATGTTGAGTGTCAGAAAAATATTTGGAATTATTTTAATCTGTCTATTAAAAAACATCAACTGAAAAAATGTATTTCCTTTTATTGCAAAGCATATGACTCTTCAGTAGTTAATTTGACATGTGTCTATGTAACTTGTGACTCCCATGTTACTCAGAACTTGTGTTTTGGTTTTATATTTTCATCCTCTATATATGTCTTCTGGTGTGTTTCAGAGTTCAATTTCTATATTATTATTTTAAAGTAAATATGCAACACATAAATACCAAATAATTTACCAAAAAATGTTACAAAGTGTTTATTCCTGTTCGAAGATGCCATTTCGCACAGTCTTCAATGGTGTGGCTGGCTGAATATTTCATTTATTATATATGTTAATAATACTAACAGTAACAACAACAAATTATTAATTATTTTTAAACAATATGAATTTGTATCTAAAAGTTCCATCAGTGAATAAAAAGAATGTTTCAAGAGCAGCAATTCCCTGATAAATCTTTCCAGAGGTAGTGTTTTGATTTCCTTCGGCAGTTTATAGAAAACTTTGGTATTTTAATATCTAATGCGCTGCTTAGTGGCGGAATATCTGTGCAAATATGGATGGAATGATAAGTATTTTTTCTGTTTTGAATAATTCTCTGCAGCTTTCTATTTGTTTTATATTGCCAAATAGTCTTCTTTTGGAGTAAGAGTATCACTGTACCAATTTTTATATGTAAGGACCAATTTATTGCAGATAGATAGCAGTACTTCAAAGTTTATTGGAACTGGGAATTTCTCTGTGAAGTGTCCAAGGCTTTACTTAGGTCACAAATGACAATATTTATGTGTCAGTTGTAGTTGACTTGTTTTTTTTTTCTATACCCATATTGTTCTTCACTTAAGAGGTAACATCTAGCAATTTAAATTGTTCGAAACCTTATTTTGGCCAGACATGATTTAATTGGTTATAATATCATATTATTTATGTCTTTTTTTGCACAACATATTTTAGTAAGCACTAACTAAGAAATTAATTTTCGCGAGAGAAAAAAATTCAATTTCATTTTAAGAGTACTTTAAGATTACTTCCGCAGAGTCCTTTGACGGGTAACTGCTACAAGTAAAAGATATCTTACATTAGATTAGATCGACGTCGTACTAATGACAAAAAACGTAATTTTAAGTTTTAAGTGTTTCCACGCGGAGCAGTTTTTCATTTTTAAGGGAAATAACAAAAACATAATAGTTTAACAATAAAACGAAGTATAAATTTTATTATATAATATGTTAATTTTCTAAGTAATGAGAAATCCGTACATAACAATAGGTTTTTGATGGCTTAGCAACTGGAACATTTTAGCAATAAAATTCCAGAATTGCCATTCTAAAAGCCAATAAAGTTTTATTTGAATCATTTACCATTATTTTCTGGTCTGTTTGTTTGACAATTTAGAACTGCTGCGATGTGATATCGCACGAAAAACGTATATCAAGAAGCATTAATTTTTATGAGGTAATTACCATCAAAATAACTTTATTTGGTTGCACTACTTCTAAAAATTAACTTTTTTAAACTTACCATAATAATAATAATGCTTTGTTGCCTATTTTCGGTGACAAACGCAGCCACCGCCAGTAGCAATATAAAGACGTACGCTATTAGAGTGAGAAGATTTCTCGGGTCCAGAAATGACTCCACTAACGGCACTGTACCCATTGTCCAATCACAACACAGATCACAGGGGAAAAGCAACAACCACAAGTTTACACTTATTAAGTAATGGTAGGTTAATTGCCTTGCTGGGGTTGGAGCTACCGATGCAGGATTATCGAATCTCGTGAAAACTGGCAGCTGTGAACCCATCACTTGCAGCCTCAGAAGGAGCAGGCATATTGTTGTGAAACCTAGAACTGCCAGTCTCTTCGTTGCTGTGCTAGACCAAGGGAGGTGGTAACTTGACTTTGTGAGGATTAAAGTTTTTACCATGTACTTCAAATCAGCAAAACGAATCTGCAAAAAAATAAAAGATGTGATAAATACAGATAGATTTCAGACTGTACAAAATATTAAAAAAAATTATTAAAATTGCACCCAACTTTCCGTAATAATTTACGATAATGAATTAAATGGGGTAGCTTACATTCGTGTAACAGTCGCCTTGCGTCTATCAAAATATAAAATTTTAATGAAAAAGGAAAACAAGATCAGCCTGAACAAACATTTTTTATTCAGGAACATATCAGCCTTCATGCACACTCCTTCTCGGAAAGAGAGTCCAAACTCCCATAATTTTTCCGATATTTATTGCTTTCCACCCACCTTTACTAAAAAAAGACACACAACCTTCTACCATATATGTTTTAAAAATATTTATAGCTACAGGAGTCGTATAAGCATAAAGCATAATTTATTTGAATGTGAAAAATAAAAAATCAAATATTATAGCGCCGAGGGCGAAGCATTTTTAGAAAATTTACTACCAGGAAATAAATCACGGGGGTATTAATTACTGGACAAATAAAAGGACATACCTTTTGTGAAACAAAAATTTCATAAGCAGCACATACGCCGGTGATGGTGATTCCCTGTTCTTTGCAGAGCATCGCTGTTGCAACGGAGGCCATCGAAAGGCATAAATATCTCCAACCTGAAATCATAAAGAGAAAAATGGTTTATCTACAATTTAGCGCGAACGATTTCGAGGGATAGAGAAATATTCTCAGAGATTTATGAGGTATGGGGCACTGCTTTTATGTTTAAATTACCAATTTAATGGTTTGGAGTTGCGTATATTATACTACATCAAATGTTGAATGGACGCGTAAAAAGTTTAAATGCTAGGAAATGTTTTTTGTGTTATATAAAAGTAATAAACCATTGAACATGTTATACGCTCATAGGTAAACCGAAGAAATAATAGATGGTGAAATGTAAAACTCCTCCGGGAAATAAATTTTTAAATAGCCTTTGTCGCTGTAGTCAACACGAAACCGCAATTCGGCAATTTACACTAATTGTCATATATTAATTATTTCCCGATATGCTCGATAAAGTTTTCTAATCCCAGATGTTTTTAACTGCCACTCTGAGTTCCAAAATAAACTGCTAATCAATATACTCACGTGGGAATTATGACAACTATTTATTGCTGTTTTGAAAGCGCACGATATCGTACCAATTCTGGTTATAAATACCTGATGTTTTTCTTTTTAACTCTCAGCCTTTATGTAATTTATAATGCAGCAAGTAAATAATATTTGGAGAAGCATGAAATCCAGTAAGCTTTTCAATTTTTAATATCCTTTTGATATGATTTCTGTTTGAATAACAGCTTTATTTTCTTTTATTCTAATTTTTTTGTTTACTTACTCAAGCTCAATAACATTGATGTAGAGAAATAAATTTTATGCCAAAATAAAATTAATTATAAAATAAAATATCTTCTTTGATTCTTCTGCCTTCCTAAAAGAAAAGTAAACTTTTTTCTATTTTGTCTTTCTACCTGAAAGAATGTATAAATTGGACAGCAATCTTAAATCTAACAAGTTTTTCTTAAACAAATTTTTGTAAATATTTTGTTTGCTACTATGGTATTTCAGTATTACTTTTATTATTATAAATAAAACTAAGAGCGGGATTCTGTAATTTCCTCATAGTAAAAGTAATCTTAGAAGTTTTACAAAGGATACTGGAAAATAAAAGCCGTTTGTCCACAACGTACAGCCATCTTCAGATGGTATAGAGAATTCAAAAGAGGAAATTTCACTCTAGAAGATGTTGACCTGCAATTTCCTTTTTGCTTACATCTGTAGTAAACGATATTACTCTTGTCCTTTTTGACGTTTTACTGACATTTTTGTTACTATCGCCACCCTTTTGATTCTTCGTGAAGCGTGATTTCGCAAAAAAACTACCGTTCGATTCACTATTACCATTTTCTTGGGCATCTAATAAGTTTTTTTTGATGGTATCCGTAGTAAAATTAATTCCAGAATGTTCTATTGTCATTAACAAAAGTGCATACCTATCTGACAATCTGGCTAGGAGTAATGAATTAACCCATACTTAGTCGATGCTAAATCCAGTTCTTCACAATTTTTGGGTTGGAACAACTTGATTTACATACGATTCCATGTTGTCACAATTTTCAAGATGTAAAGATGTCACTGTGCATAGATTTGCCGTACATTTTCCAACAAAAAGAAGTCGATTTTCCAATGATGAGGACCTTCTGCGGACTTTTGTAATTTACTCCCTAGTGAAACTTGGCCGAACTGGTTTAAAGATTAGTTTCAAAGGATAGAGAGGTTTATTGTATGCAGAGAAAATTACTATTTTTGATAAATTGTTGCTTGCATTTTTTAAACTTAATTTAAAGTGATATTTTACTTCATAAAAATTAATGCAAACATTTTAATTGTTCTATAAAATATCGAACACAAGATCTTTTGTTGCAGCTGATAATTTTCTACTGTATTACAGTTCCTAATCTTAATAATACTATTTATTGTAAATTATAATAGCAGATAACAATAACTGAATTAACTCACATTTCAAATAGGTATCCATGACTTCAAATATGCTTAAGATAATTTCCTCTCGTTGTTGTCGTTTATATTTACATAACTTCAACTCCAGACAAAAAATTATAGGCTTATTTTTGAAAAAATAAACTTCGACTACGTCTAAAAATATCTTTTATTTCATTAGTGCTAAATTTTATTTTTTATTGATTACCGAAGGTAGTCACTGTCCATGTTTACTCTCAACAAAATGAATAATTTCATAAAAGGGTATGATTTTTTGCATGATAATGATACAAAATTACGATAACTCGTACAAATAATAATTTTGTTGATATTGACTAGTAGGTGGTTTGGAGAAATAACAGATTTATATACTTTATATATTAATTTCAGATAGTGATATTTTAAGAAAGATTTTAAGAAATTACTAATATACACATTTGCAGGAGGCTTATAACGGAATTACTGACAATTCCCACGTATGGTTAACGTAACATCTAACAGATGACGCTAATTGATGTTAAAAGTTGCATTCGCGGAGCCGTCCGGAAACAGTTCACAACGCTAAAAGAGTCAATTTTGAACGTACCGTAAATGGTAATAAAATCGTTCCTCTTGACGTTTTGAACCAATTATTGTGGATTAATAAATTAGTTCTTACTATTTTAAGTTACGCAATTTACGAAGTAATCTTCAAAATGAAATAATTCTTCAAATGGCCCTTGCAATTCAATTTATTAATAACTGTTTTGCTAGGTATAAATATATTTGTGTGTTTGCCACTTTGTTGCCTGCTGACTCGCATGATGGTACAAACAAGTATCGTAAACTATCTAACTCTTAACTCTCGCAATTCCCACTTTATAAAACAGTGTTTTAAAATATAGTTGTGTATGTTTTCAGCTTCGCTGCTCGCATAATTAGATAAGCCCTTGCAATTCAAGTATATAAGTAAGTAAATTTTTATTCATATCACAAGAAACACTAACTAAAATAAATTTTAAAATTTGTGCTCAAAAAACTTATCCAAAAAGTAAATTCGCCTATCAAAAACATCGGTCCCAGCCTAGCCTGAAAAGCCAAGACAGTTAATTGATTGTACTTTTTTGGTAAATTTCAAACACTTCTCTATGTGGGTCACAAGTTTGACTCCAAAATTTGTTTTCAAAAACTAGTAAGAATTAAAAATAATAATTGATTGCTCAGATAGCCTCTGGTTTCTATAATAATTTCGTTACTAATCGTACTTGCACTGTTTGTCGTATTTATTTAACAAAGATTACTGCTGAGGCAAGCCTATAAGCTGATTACCAGAAATTATGTAACTAAATCAGTAACATCCCCCCACAACGCAAGAACAAAAAAATTAACAAAGAACCTTATAGTCGAGATAATACAAATAAAAAAAAATCAACAATCACCTCTCACGCGTCCCTCACCAGCAAAGGAGACCACTGACGATTCCATTATAGACCAGATGTATATCGTGTATAATTTTCTGGTGCTAGGAATGGATATACAGTGAAAACTCTCTTAACGGAAACCTCGTGTAAGCGGACCCCTCTAATGTATGGACAATTTTGCCCAGTCCGGAATTACTCCCATAAGAACTGCATACATTTATGACTCTCTCGGCCGGACACTCTTTCGGGCGTACGCGGACAAGCAATTATAGAATATAAACCTCCCTTGAATGGACAACACAAGTACAATCTCAGTGCAAATACTATCAAGACAAAAGCAACAATCCCCACTCTTTAACAATGACTAGACAAATTGTAGCGAGAGCAATTTGCGAACGTGTGATTTATCATCTCCGCACGCAGACGTACAGTTCTAAATTGTGGTTAGTGAATAAAATGCCTCCAAAACGAAATTCATTGTGCCTAAAAGATAAAATAAAAGTTCTTGATATGGTGATATGGTCTTTAATAAAAGGTAATGCGACCAGTGACATTTACAATGCGGATGAGACCGGCTTATTTTTTCGGGCATTGCCAAATAAAAGTTTATGTTTCAAAAATGAACCATGTTTCGGTGAAAAGTTGAAAAGAGAGAATCACAATTTTGCATTGTGTAAATATGGCCGGCGACAAAAAAAATATTATTGGTAGGAAAAGCACAAAAGCCAAGGGCCTTCAAAAATGTTAATCTAAAAGAGTTCCCTGTAATTTGGAGATCCAATAAAAAATCATGGATGACCCTAGATATTATGCAAGAATGGCTGAGTAAATTTGATAGCAGATTGAAAAAAGAAAATAGATTTTATTATTTTTAGATAATGCAGAGCTCCATTCTAAGGATAGTGATATAACAAATATACAAATATTTTTTTTTGTATAGCTGTTTGTCAGCCACTAGATCAAGAGGTTTTCAAAATTTTGTGTTTTATACGGTAGAAATAATTAAAAATTTTTTACTTTCAATAAACTCAAATTTTAATTCTGCTATTGAATTAACAAGGCAAATCAACGGTTTGGATGCAATTTTATTAACACAATTATCGTGGGATAAAGTTTCACCAAACAGAATCATAAATTGTTTTTTAAAAGTAAGGTTTACAATTAACAATAATTTTGAAGATGATTTTACTGAATATGAAGACAACATACCACTGTCAATATTAGCAGAAATTTCTAAAAAAGATTTCGAAACCTATTATAATATTGAACGGTTTGGCCATTGAAGAAGCTGAAAAAAACTGAGAATTTCTGGGAGGATGGCATTTTGAAATTGCCCGAGAGATGCCTAAAGGTCATTAATAAAAATGGTGCCTATGTCATTTAGAAATAAAAATTATTAATACAAAAATTTTGTCTTTGAATTTTAACTAAAAATACGAAATGATTTTTTACTCAACCTAATATAAATGTAAGATGTTAATGCCGAGTATTTCTGATTTTTATACCTACAAAACTATTATATATTTTGATAGTGGTTTAATCACTCGATAATAAGAAGATAATTAGTAAACAAGAGAAATAAAGAACTGTAGATAGGAGTACATTGATATCAGTGTACCTGGAGGACATGCCATATCTTTCAGACCCCTGGTGGTCTAATATAATAATAATAATAATAACTCGAAACTCTTTTGTAGGGACACTCCTTTTTCCACTGTATTAGAAAAGACTCTCTGGTACGGGAACAGACTAGTATTAGCACTACATACCATGGCTGCGACGTGCTCAGATTAGGATAAATCCGAAACCACGATAACCCCGAGATGGCACAACTCTGAGATTAGCAAAAAAGAGATACTATAAGAAATGCGTGGATTACCTCTTCCCAAGTGAAGAACCTCGCACTTTGTTAAATTCAATTGGAGTAGCCACTCCACACTCCAACAATCTACAGAGTCAATATCAGCCTGAAAGGACCGGCCATCATTAATAGCAGAGATTTTTATACCATTGACATACATACTGCATGCGCTGGACACACAGGGCGGGAGATCCGCGACATACCATGCGATCAGCCTGAAAGGACCGGCCATCATCAATAGCGTCAGCATAGATTTTTATACCATCGACATACATACTGCACGCGCTAGACACAGGATGGGAGATCTGCGACATACCAAGCGAACAGGATGGGCCCAAGAACGGACCCCTAGGGTATCCCTCTTCTAAATGTTGGGAGAAGAGAAGAACGAGTCCTACCTACCAAAAAACTACGGTTCGACAGACAGTTAGAAATCCAGGCAAGGAGCAAGCCATCAATGCCAACATTTTTCAACTTATAAAGTAAATGATACCACGGCATTCGATCAAATGCAGGAATGAAATCATGCTGCTATGGCGGGATAATAGAGCGCCGCAGTAAAAAGCTGACTCACAACGCAGTAACCTTGCAGCACACAGGTCTCACATGGGTTTAAAAAATAGGCGTTATGCATGCCTTACACCAACCAGTTGGAAGACGTCCCTCTCGAAAAGAAGATTTCATAATGTGAGTCAAAGCTACAAAACTTTAAAAAATTGGCAATAATGCACCGCAACGACACACCAGCCTATCTCCTGAACCTCAGACCCGTCATCCTTGGCGCTGGCCTCCGCGTCGTTGTTAATTAATATATTAGCCGAAAGGCGCATCTTCTCCACCGCTTTGTTCACCACCTCCTCGTACAACTGCGGTGGGAGAGCAGTGATACCTGATGCAATAGTCCACAGCCTTGCCTCAAAATGAGTTTTCATCTTCACGAGAATGCGAGACAGGTTGTCAAACTTATCACGAACCGCAGTAACATTGAATGCTCTTGCACGAGTCATTCGTATTGGTCAAACCAGTATACGCTAGATGGATGATTAGGCTACATCCATCGCACTTAATAACTGACTTCGAACCGACCTCCCAGAACAGTTAGGGCACAAAGCCATGGTTGCAGGAAGCAAGAATTAACTATTGGGTTGTTCGGAAAGTAATTTCGTTTTTTTTCTCAACAGATAGAGCTAATCATATTTTACAGCCAACTTCACACTTAAGTCGCATACAAGTTATATATTTTGACAGGTGG
>JAUIMW010002694.1:0-10375 GCA_033557785.1 Enochrus cinctus | reverse complement strand
AATAATGGGTTGAAAGTCTTTAATTCAAAGAAAAGGGCAGTTCGAAAATAGTACGACTTTATTGCTAGCTTAACGTTAAGTGTTTTGTGTTCTCACGTTGAATATGTTACAAATTGTGTGTTTTTACTTTTTGTTTCTTGCTCCTTTGTCCGCTTTAGTTATTGTGAGATTATTGTCTGATTTTACTTTTTATGCTATTTAGAGTTTCTTTGCCAATCTTGTATTTATCTTCTTTTGTGTTTTTCTTTTGTTTTTGGCTTATTAGAAAATTGGTCATTGTTATTGGGAATGCTTCTCAGCGTGCTTTCAAGTTCTATTGATAATTTTTCGAGTTCAGTAATGTTTGATTTTTGGGGAATAATATATTTATATCCCTTGTTTAGCAATTGCATCTCCTTAGTGTTGAAATTTGTTTTTGAGAGGAAGAATGTGTTTGTCCGCTTCTTTTTGTTGTGATTCACTATTTTCTCTTTTATTTCTTCTAAGATTATTGAGTTTATTGTTGTGTGTTAATTTTATTTCAAAAGTCTTGTATCGAATTTAAGATGGAAACCAATTTCTGCTGTAATCGGTATAGTTTTTTGTTCGAAGAATTTAGCAAGCTGTATTTCTTCCTTAGTTTCTTGTGCAATTGGGAACTGGCAAAACATGGAATGAGGTTTTCCTTTCAGCAACGGTTGATCAAGTAGATGTCGAGATGAAATCTATTTCTTAGAAAGTTGAAAATGTACTTTCTATAAGCTTTTGCATTTTAAAATAGCGTCCAGAGTGAGTTATATATTAAAATAATAAAGAAGAGATTTCCTGGAGATTTTTATTGTACTAAATGCCAATCAGTTTCGACCTAGTTGATCATCTGGAAATTAAAAATACATAACAGAGAGCCTATAACAATACAATGTAAACAAAAAAGACACGCCTTGTAACTCCTTAAAGTAAATAGCTGATAGCTTTGTGAATTGTCCTATTTTACAATGTAATTTTTAACTTTCGTAGTTGCCCTTGAACATTACCAATTAGGGCGCAATCGATTGGCATTTAGTATAATAAAAATATCCAGGAAAGCACAAAGTCTCTTCTTTATTATTTTAATATGTTTAATTTAATTTTCGAAAAATATTGACATATTAAGACACTTTGATACATGTACGTGGCAATTATAAAACCGAAGCTTTATTCTGCATCAATTAATTTGTACTTTGAGCTATAAATCAGTAGTAATGCAGCGCTGTGCAGTAGGTGGAAGATAATCAATTCCTTTTAGTCACATTTTAATTGTTTGATATTAAATCAAGTATGCAATATAAATTTATAAGAGGCCATCACTATAAATATGAATTACATAAACGAAATTCATATTTCCTGGTACTGCCCAGACACATCAAATAAGCCTATTTATATTATAAAATTAATTACTACTTATTATTAGTGTTAAGTATGTTTGCGTATGCAAAAATGACAAATGGCAGAGTACGGATGCATCCACTGTTGGATAAATTGCTGACAGAATTATTCGCCTGTTTATTGACTTAACCGACTTGCTTATTTATATCATTATCTTCACCACATGGGCGGTGTTAATGTATAAATTCATAAGTTTTTGACAAATTATTTCAAAATCTTGTTTTACTACAAGACATGTTCCTGCAGGTCAGTTTTTATATTGACATTAAAGATAATTTATTGTTGTTTATTGAATATCAGCTACTAACGACGCGCAATTGCGTTGATAATATAGGAATGTCATTTGGTTAGACTTTATAGCATTACAAAATATGTTTATTGCGGTAGTAAAGCTTGTAATGAAGAGTTAGAAAAATGCATATGACGAGTTTTTTTTGCAAAAAGAGTAGAGTCTGTTCTAATAAATTTCTCCATGTTTCCTAATAAATCTCAAAATCGATAATTTGGAATGCAACTGAGCAGATCTAATAAACAATCTAATTATGGTACAAAAAGACTATTTTCATAAAACAAATTTTATAGTTTGATGTAGTTCCCCTCAATATTCCGCCTCTTTTCCTGCAGATGCGGGTCATAAAGCATTGACGAAATCGCCCTTCGTAATTTCTGTGGATGCACACATGCAGACATATATCAGACCACAAAACTCATAAGCATATCGCAGGAAATAAAGGAAATTGGCACGCCAACAGCGCCTGTGGACAAACACGTGTGATTCTGGAGTCCGGTAGCGTTGCGTCGATAGTATTTCTCAGCGGGAAAAATAATCCGTGACAGTTTATTACATTAGATTTCAATAAATGATTTGTTCGAGTGCTATTGTCCATGGGTTTTCAAGCGACGTTCTGGGGGAATTTCGGAAACCGAATTATATTCCCCGTACATTTTATAGCAGTCGTAAAATGAAACGATTCCTGCAATGTACCCTCTGGTTGTTCAGTGCTTTTAGAAAAATAATTGGAAGCATTTATTTGTTAGTGCAACTGCGTCTCGGGACTGTTTACTTGTTAACCAATATTTCTTTAGCACGGGCTTAGGTTTCTGTTAAAAATGGTTAGTAAAATTCTATGTATATCTTCATTTATTTATTATCTAAATACCAACTCCCTCTGTTCTAATATTTTTTTGTGGAGCTCTTTATTTTACACTAATACAAAAACATTATAACGGAACTATCAATGAATTTTTTGAATATATTTATAGTATAATTTACCTTTGGAAATAATAAAAATATTTAGTTATAAAATTATCATAAGCAAGGCATAATGTATTCATTATACACATGTTAAGCAGTGCGGTGCATACATTAAACACAGCTTGACTAATATACTCTACTTAAACATAAATTAAAAACACGAATTTTCTGAAGTCCCTCTCTGCACGACATTCTACAGAAATATTTTTATTGTAAGGAATAATTTGCATATAGGACATTCTTTCTCTGGCGGAGAAACTAAACAAGAAATATGCCTATACGCGAACCCTCGCTTGAACATATACACGAGTGACCTGAGGTTCCCCTATTCTATATAAAAGGAGTATTAACTAGACATTAATAAACAGGAAGGGGAGGTTTTTATATCGAAGGATAATCATAAAATCGGATTAGATTACGGTTTAAAATAATTAAAATTTGATACCCTGGCTCACGTTTTGGAATTATTGAGTTTAATTAGTTTAAGAAAAATGTTCTTGCGCCGACATATCACGTCGTTCCTTAACGATACCAAATATAGGATTTAGACAAGCAGACAGAAACTGGTTTGCACTTGATTCAGTGTGAGAAATCACTAGATTTTATTTTTCGCCAAAAAGCTAATACTTAAAACAATTTTAATATAAAATAACAATCTTTTCTAAAGAAATGCGGTTAAAGTCTTATGAAAATCTTAAGGGGAGAGACTTATTGAAAAGGTAATATATAATCAAAAGACAGCAAAAATTTTAGAAATTTTTAATAAATCTAAGAATTTCCTTTGTGATAATAAAAAGAAATCTTTATTGATTTCTGTCAGCATGTATGCACCACCGGACATTCGTAGGGGCAAGAGATTTATGCAGTAGGCAATAAATGCTGGTATTAGCAATCAAATCCTGGCGACTATCATAAAGTCGAGGGTTCGTGCTCGTAAACATGTGTCCGCTTCCTATATTGACAAATTTGAAATTTCATATGAGGACAACTGCAACTTACATGTACAGGATCGTATTTGATATTCCCTATCATATACAAGTATGGTAATCTTCACTTTCGTGTTTTTAATAAAGGATTTGTGCGCGTTTAAATATTAAAAATAAATGAAATGAAATAGAAAAGGATATGAAATACCACAGAAGCAGTGCAGTGGCAATTGGTTAAATTAATAACGTAATTAAACAAACCTATCAACTAGTACTCTCTGCAAAATATATCACAGATTAAAAGTTCGAAGGGTAAGCTATAAGTTATAAAAAACTGCTTTATAAAATTAGAAAGATGATTTTTTTGTGTACACTGTTTTTCTATTTACATTACAAACGCACTATTACAAACAAAAACAATTAAAGATTACAAAATAATGTAGAATAATGTCAATACCTAAAGGCATACTTCTTGGTATTCACTTGACTAATGGATTTTACAACGGATGTCTTATGTAAATTATACTCCCGCTATAAACTATATAAGAACGTTTTTGTAATTGCACCATTAAACCGTTGAAAAATTATAAACTCTAAGAATACAATAATCGTAAAAATTTCTTATTTAACGAGCTTTTACGAGAACTTAAAAGTATAGCTAATGAGATTTTTTCCATCCGAAGGACCGGCGACGACTCTGGTTCTTTCGGCTCCTGCTACTGCATTTATTTAAAATTAAATTCTTCTGACCTGTTCATAATAATTATTATACTGCCTTATTTGTTCATACATGTTTTTACTGATCTGTCGAACCATATTATTTTCGTTGTAATAATCGAGTACATATATTTTGGAAGTACGTTATTGCTATTATTACTGATACTAATTAATTAAATACACTTTATTTCTTTATACATCAATATGTTTCAGCTTGGCGTTTCTTTTAATTTTATTTTTAATGTCAGATAGTTTCACTTTTAAAATTCCAATTCATTTACTTAAGTGCTTTCCTTGTGGAGTTTTACAGCTTCTTCTGGGAACTACGCCGTCAGAGCTATTCTTATTCACAATTAGTTTTAGTACTTTATTATTACGAGTTTAGAACTCTTATTGTTTCTAATTTATACTCAGAAGAATAACTACCTATTCATTTTATTTTACTAAACTCCAAAGGTGATAAAGTTCAAGTGCCTGGAAACTTCTCTAACAAAATTTGTAAATTAACAAAAAATTAGCAATACTAGATAATTTAGGCCAGCACTGTTTGAAATTTTCCCACAGGAAACTATGAAATTTAATGAAAATTTTAATTGGCTACATTACCGAGCTAACCCCTATAACCGGTAGGTAATAAAAGGCAATTGATGTTTGAAATTGTATACAATGAGATATTTACAAGTAACTTTATAAAAAGTGACACGTGCATTGGGGCGAGGGTAACATATATTAAATTAGGGCCGTAATTCGTGGTAAACCTGATACACCAAACCCCCTAAATCACAGCGAGTGCAGCCAAGCCAGTAAATAGAAAATTACACCACCCCCAGAATGGAATAATAAATATCATTTGTAGTCAGTTCGGCTTCTTATCTTGTTAAGATTGTGTGTACAACGTAATAATAGGTTCGAATAAGCCCGCTATTTAATTCAAATCAAGATATGGGAATCGTCTATGCGATACTCAGGACCACCAAGAATTAACATGACTCTGAGAAAGCTCCGTATTTTATCATCTCTTTGGATTACATTCTTCCGTATGTTGTTATTTTTAACAGGTGTTACGGCTTACGAATGGATCCGCTCGAAATAGACTTGTGAATTATCTTGTGTGATTTATATTGTTCTTCTTTTGGAAAACCGCAGCTTTTGTGTGCATTTGCGTTGGTTGGTTACTCACGTTACACGATCTTGATTTGATAATATTATATGAATTCAGCTCAGGGTGCTCGACGAACTAAATTTATCGTTTCTTATAAACTATAGTAAAGTATTATAGATACCTTAAAAATAATTAAAAATTATCATGTAGCTATTGATATCTTTACATAACTATATTTTTGTGTCAAAGTTCATAAAATTATGAATACGTCAACATAAATCTTACTGATAAATGAATTTAATGATTATAATGCATAAATACCTGCGGAGAAACGTTAACCTATATATTTACTTTAAGCATACAAAGATTAATAGCTCTATAATTTGCTCTTTTGCTCCAGAGGTTACTACTACATTATGTATGTTAAGGCGATTACATTTTAAAATGATGTTTTATTTGTCTGCAGTTATAACCATTTAAAACAAAACTGTCATGTAGAGTAGCTATAAAATAAAAATGGCCGATATACAATAAAAATAAAATTTACCCATGCATACATTTATACACTTTTTTTGATGAAAGTAAAGTACACTTCCATCTTGGGAAGGAGTTTATAGAGGTATTGCAATATTATTAAATTGCAATTAATGAAACATTACATATTGAAACTATGAGTTGTTTTGATATGATTAATGATCTACATCTTCACTTCTTTGGTCATGAATCTATTAATTATCGTGAATGAAAATTTAGTTATTCATAATTCATTACCTACTTATCTTTGCTAACGTGTACTTGAAGTCTTTTGATTCGCACTTAGTCGGCTTGAGAGTCTTCTTTTTTGTTGGATTACGTCCAAGAGTCGCAAAGATAACACATGTTGGGTCTCAAAATAATATATAATTTATGCTAATTATAAATGAGCTTGATTTAATATGAATTATTTTATGTGTCTGACAAATTAAAATTTAATAACATGTTTCCGCCTGAATTATTTGGAATAACATGTTCTTTAAATACGCGCTTTGGTGTAAAAATTTTTGTACATATTTTTTATGCCGTCGTAGAAAATTGCTATATTAATCATAACGATTTAAAGTATTTTCATTATATTTTATAGATTTTAATTAATTTTAAATGCTCTTTAAAAATAACGGTGGCATTAACTACACAAATAAAATCTTGAGTAAAAATGACTTTGCTCGCGAAAATATCATTTTCGCAGGTTGGTTTTTAGTGACCGGAGAGATAAAATATTTACTAGGCCAATATAAAATTAATGGAAATCATTACGTTTACATGTTTCTACAAAGTATCTCGTAGAAATGCACATTTCCTATAGAATGTACTGTCTTTGTCGCTCTAATGTCAATGATGTATCGGTTGCATTTGCAAAAGGAAGAGCTTAGGGTCCTTAAGTGGAGGTATTAAGCAAATAGAACATAAAGCATCTGTATCTCAGCTAGAAAGTATAGTAATGGCACATGAGATGAGCTATTAACTTTGGTTCTACGCACGTTTAATACGACGTAATAAATTTATTTAGTACGGTAGGCCACATAAAAATTGTATTTTATGCCACCAGTTTACTGTACACCGTAAACGAGTAACGATGCAATTGAAATAAAGCCCTTTATTGAATTTGAGGCTTTGATTAAACTAGTGATGAGACAGTTTAATGTTATTCTACTATTTAAACAGATGCCACTAAATAGAGGCAGTTGCGTAAATTCATTGAAAACCTAATATACATTAAGTTTGATGGGACGAATTTTATTATATTGTTATTGCACAATAAAGAGTTGAATACATCACAGAACAACGGAATTAGTAAATTAAATTTAGTAACTCAGGTGGATGCTGCCTACTAAAGCTCATAAATAAAGTAAAACATTATAGACCTATTTCTCTCCTTTTAAACTTCTTCAAAGTCTTCTTATTTATTATTGTATTTTATTGTATGCATTTAGCCAACTATAAACAAATTTAACTCTTCAACACAGCACGATTTTTGAAGATATGTTTTACACCTATAAACTATTAGTGCCTGCTTATCACGAAATTATTTGGAGTATCAACATGCCATTTTATATTTAAAATTCTAACATTAATTGTGAGCGATTTTGGATGAAACAGATTGTGTTATATTTAATTTAATTTTGAACAACACTTTTTGTGAAACATTTATCACAAAGGAAAATATTTTTGAAATAATTTAGTTTAATTTAATAAACTATTCCTACATTGGGTTAATGTTGTTGAACAGTGTAATTTAAATAAACATTTATTTTTAAAATAAATTTACCTTAACACGATTATGTACATATTTGGTTTGAAATAAATCATAAATCCTAATTTAAATTCTACACAAACTATAAAGCTTTTATATGCAGTGCAAAACTAAAAATTGTTGGTTGTATAGGTAGACTTGAGGTAGGTCTGGTTTTCACAATACAATATTGTTCTTTTATACAAACCGAACCGTGCAATATTACGGTGTAACACACAATGCAGACATAATTATTACCCTTTCATGTATTGCAATGTTACACCTGATAGTTTATAGACATATACATAACTATACTTCTGCAAGGCCAGTAGTACAAATAATTGTACGAATAAACATAATTTTTAATTCTAAATATTATAATGGGTAGAAATGTATTCCCAGTTCTAAATATCTGTGCATACTCTAACCGCCACCAGTTGCTAGATAATGGTTTGGTGAAATGCTTGCTTATTGTTACGATCACAATGGGTACTCGGAGCAAATGTCAATCAAATCATAATTATTGAATAGAGTATAAAGGCTTATTTATTCAGTAGTGTTAATAGAAATATGTCATGATATATCAACGCTGCTTTAGAATTCGATATCTCATAGTCCGCTTGTTAGAACCTCTTTCTTACGTGTTTATAAAACGAAAAATGAAAGCAATGATTGAGAAAGACGAGTGAAATTAATACAAGATTTACGATTGTTAAAACACTTGAGAACAATCGTCAATTATATTTTATTAGTAATAACATGCACGTTGAAATAACTTCGTAATTATTATTAATATTAACTTAAGTCTGAACAAGATTTCTTACATTTACGGAACGTAAACAATATTCATCAAACATCGAACATTTTGTTCTATACATTAAAAAAATGAACTAAGTATAAAAATCTAATAGCCTTTCGTAGAAATAAAATATTGTTTATCAGAAAATCGGAAAATGCTCCAGATGTTTGTGGAATTTATTTCGTCAGCAAGTTCCTTAGGGAGTAAATAAAAATAAGAACATTAAATCATAAATAAATCAGAGAAAAGAATAACTCACAAAGAAATATTGTCTTCCAACCGTTTAACCTTTAAATAATATATGAGAAAGTAATGTTATAGGATCTTTTAGCAAGTTTCTTTTGTCCAATTTCTTCCGAGAGCATTAAATAAAGCTTTCAAAGTCAACGCGGGTATTCTGTTAGACAAACAACCCCTTATCGATATCTCCGGGGAAAATCTCAACTTGCTTTAGTTTGTTTACTATTTCTTCTTTGAATATTTACATCAAATATTCTTAAATTGGCAGTGAGTTTGCTTTTTATTATGAAATGACATTTGATGTCATTGTTCCTCAAATGCATTATTGGGGGAGACCTGGGAAGTTGAACATCGGAAATTCCATAAAATTGGATCACAGGTGGTCCTGGATCGCCGTTTCTGGAATTCGCGTAAGCCTTGTTGATTTACATTTAGCACGTTAGCATATACATGCGGAGGTTTTATTTCTTTTGCGCTTTGGTTTCGATTTATGCCTGGCCTGAGTAATGGTGGCAGCTGAATAGCTTATTTTTCTACGTGATCTTTGATCCCGATTTGTAAACCTATTAGTTTATATTTTATGGTTTTTAATTTCTCGAAAATGCATCTTTAAAGCTTTGAAAGTTACTTCAAAATAAAACAGAATCAGCTTTTTTCTTTAAAAATTTTCTTTTACGTAGATATAATCTTCTCCCTATAGATTTGATTGAGAAAAGTGTTAATTGAAGTACCTGAGATTTATTTCAAACTTCAAACTAAAAACTCACACAGCTGTTAAGGCTTTTGATTTCACGCCTACGCTCGCGGGTTCCATACTTTCTCATGTTTATATAATTTTTATTGAGATTCGTCAGCTACCAAAGCAGTGAGTGTTGATTGACGGATAAGCGGTGCATGCTGAAGTGATGCTACGATTTTTTCTGTTTATTTAGATTAGTCTGCTACCGGCGCCGAATGACAAGAGACGAGCCAGGAGATTATACTCGTTTCCCGTTGATGACTATCAGAGAAATTATGAAACATTTAGTTCTGTTACATCTTATATAGCGCTCATACGAGATGAATATTAATTAGAGTGTGTAAGTTAATACCGTTTGCATGTCTATATGTATATTTAAAGATGAATCCCTTTCAGAATATTAAGCACCAAGCTGAGGTGAATGAGGACAAATGTTGAAAAGCCACGGCAAGCCGTTATCCGACTGAGGGAGCTTGTTAAAGTAATTTCATTACGCTTAAATTTATACGTGTTCAGCCTCGGCAAAAATGAGCTTATGAACAGCAAGCGCGAGATTACTGGATATAACGCGTGTATTTTCATACATCATGTTTATTGGAGAAATTTCATTTAAGAAAAAGCCCTGCAATACTACCTTTGATTTTTAAAATGTGCTGTAAATTATGACCGCAAGTTTTTTTTTGCAGTGAATAATTTTCTGATAAAGACGTGCAGAGTTAGGTGATTTTCAAAAATTTCTAGTACATTCTTAGCCAAATATAAGTGACATGTTAGAATAGTAGACATGAGAAACAACTCTTTAGACAAAGTTATAAAGGGTTGAGTAATCGAACGTTATTATAAACTTTCTCTCTCTCTCTCTCTCTCTATATATATATATATATATATATATATATATATATATATATATATATATATATATAT
>JAUIMW010002693.1:0-10376 GCA_033557785.1 Enochrus cinctus | reverse complement strand
TTTTAGAACCTGAAATCTCACTTTGACAGAGATGAGTTTGCCAACATTAAATAATTAAACAACTTTCCTACTCGGATACCAGCCGCCTGCTGCTGCTGTTGCCACCGCTGCTGCTACTTCGCCCTTTTTTTACCTGTTCTTTCCCACACTCTAACATCACAATAACACGTTACAACTTATACCTTAAATTATGCCCTTTTTTTCTATTTCTTTGCCACCAGAACAAACATACGCAACCAAACTTTTTATTTTAAGATTCCTGACGCCAAGACGCGTTGTTAGACACCCAACATGCCTATGTTATCTTCAAAAATAAAAAAGTTCCGTTGCTCTTTTGTTTTTTTAGTTTTTTGGCCGTAACTTCGCCGGGGATGGTCCGATTTCGACGAAATAAAAAGTTTTTGGTTTTTCAACCTAAGACCCAATTACTTAGCTATCAAAACACTTTTTTTTCATTTTACTCCTAACTCAAAGGACTTACGTTAGTAAGGAATTAATTTTGTTAAATAAGGTGTTAAGACGCGTTGTTAGACACCCAACATGCCTATGTTACCTTCAAAACCAAAGATTTTCCGTTGCTCTTTTGTTTTTCAGTTTTTCGTCCATAACTTCGTTTCGGGTGGACCGATTTCAACGAAATAAAAAATTTTGGGTTCTTCTAGTAAAGACCCAATTACTCAGCTATCAAAAAACTTTTTTTTCATTTTACTCCTGACTCAAAGAACTTGCGTTAGCAAGAAATTAATTTTGTTAAATAAGGTGTCAAGACGCGTTGTTAGACACCCAACATGCCTATGTTACCTTGCATTATAACAAATTTTCGTTGTTCTTTTGTTTTTTTAGTTTTTTGACGATAACTCCGGTTAGGAAGGTCCTATTTTAACGAAACAAAAACTATTTGGTGCTTTGAGATATAAAGAATTTAATCATGTGTTAAAACAAATTTTATGCACATAACTGTATATAAACAGAAACATTTTCGATTGAAAAAAAATTTATTAATATTTTTGATGTACATATTATACATTTTAATCAAAGTTACTTTTTCATAGTTCTGTATACTAATTCCAAATTCAAATTTTTAATTTAGTAAATTATTTTGCATAACGTAAATAACGGAGTACCTGGAGGGCATTTCATGTTAAATAGTCCGGTTTTTAAATTCTAGTTCACTATAAGAATATTATTAAAAATTCAGTCGACATTCTTAATTGAAATAGAAATTAAAAGTTTTTTTTTGTTATTAAAAATAAGTAAATATAAAAAAGATTTGTGCATGAAATGTCCTCCAGGTACTCTACTTATTCTGAGGGATCTGAGGGACATGGAATATCCTCCACGTGCACTCCTTTCTACGTACTCCTAATTGTGTCCAAATATCCTGATAATACTCTTCTTTTTTTTAAGTTCAACTAAGAAATAAAAAGAGTGTAGTTTCCATAGTATCTAGAGGACATTCCAAGTTCTCCAGACCTCTTGATGCTCTTTCTTTTATTGTTGAAAATCAGTAAACATCTTTATATTAGAAAATAGTATGGAATAAAGCACAATGCTTTTAGTAGACATGAAATTAATTAATAACTTATATTTCAGAAAGGTTTGTTTCTTCTTCAGATAAAGAACATTTTTCAATCTTAGTAATGATTTCCTGAAATATTTCTTTGAATTGTAAATTTCAAATAATTCTTGTTTCAATAAATTTTATAATTTTTTTTGTATGATTTTTTAAATCTAATTTTTATAATTATTCAATTATTTTGTTATAGAATTAATAACATAATAATATATAAATTTTTATTTATTCACTATGATATGAATATGTATTTGGTTTATAATTTTTTTTTGTCTGTCTGTAGTTGTCATGATTTCATTACATGTTAATTTATACTAAAAAATAAGTAGTCTTGCAATTCAAAAAAAGATACACTGAAAATTTAGACAGTAATAATTATAATTTAATAAAACAATTAATGTAAAATACTCTCATGTATTTACAAACAGAAATATACTTTCAATTGAAATTAGCGTTATTACAATTTTTAAATGATGAAGAAACTAAATGTACCTATAATTGTTATGGTTTTTAGTAAAAATAATAATATTTTTAAGTTTGTATTTCTGCATAACATTTTATGTAAAATATTTCGTTTATGTCGTTTTTATTCTTCCAATAAAGAAATACTACAGATTTTAATAAATAAAAAAAGAGCATCGGAGGTTTGGAAGTCATTGACATGGAATGTCCTTCAGGTACACTACAAACTACACTTCTCTTTGATTAAACTTGAAGAAATGATATCAGGATATTTGGACACAATTAGCAGTACGTAGAACGCAGTGCATCTAAAAGACATTCCATATGCTTCTTTTTTTATTGTTTAAATTCAGTAAACATACCTTTATTGAAACAGAGTAAAAACAACATAAAAGATGGAGAACCAGGGGGTCTGGGGGACATGGAATGTCCTCCAGGTGCACTACTATCTACGTATTCTAAATTATGTCCAAATATTCTGATAATACTCTTTATTTCTTCAAGTTTAACTAACTAATAAGAAGAGAGTACTTTAAGGAATACCTGAAAGACATTTCATGCCCCCCAGACCCTCTGGTGTCCCTTCTTTTATTGTTGAAAATGAGTTAACATGTCTCTTTTGGAATAGAGTAAAAAACGTGGTAAAAGTAGGACTTCCAGGGAAGGGATCCTCAAACTACACTCTTATTATTTTTAAAATTAAAAATAAATAAACACCATGGGGTTTGAAACATCGGTAAATAATAGTGTATATAACAGAATAATCTGTACTTTGCTATCTGTACCATGTTTAACAACTGTTTTATTTTATTTTATACTAATACAACAATATTAACAAGTATATTTGGACGAATTTTTCTAGAGAGTTAAATAAAACACGAATTGTTTTCCAAGTACTCTAATTTTTTTTGTTAATTAAAAAAATTATCATTATATTCGTGCAAATGGCACCTAGAAGACCTTAAACGACACATATGGATTATATATAAAATTGGACCCAAGATTGATTTCTGAGGAACACCTGAATGTAATAAAAGAGACTCCGACAACACACTAGAAAATCTGATCCTTTGTCAGAGAGATCAACGAAATAAAAAATAGACAAAAGTAACCGATGATGAATGGTGTTAAAAGTCTTCGAAAAATCAAGTAAAATAGAAGCTGTATTCCTACCAGCATCAAGTGAACAAAGGAAATTATCAGCGATGATAGACAGAGCAGTGGCACATTCATGGCCAGGTCTGAAACCAGACTGAACCTCTGGCAATATCTTATATACTTCCAACTCTTTGTTTTCACTAGCGGTGTCACATGCGCACAAAATAAAAATATATTCTTAACAATTCATTCATAAAATAATATTGTTCATTCATTATTCATATTAGCACTAGACGCATTCTGCATTGGAAGATCCTTTTCCGAAAGTATTGTAATTCGTGCTCTAATTGAAGTTTTTCGACATCCAAATTCTCGGACTTTTTGACTCCATGTATTAACAAGCAGTTGAAGAAAGTAGAAAGTAGTGTACCTAAAAGACATTCTATGTCCCCCAGACCCACTGGTGCTCTGAATTTAAACAATAAAGAAGGACCACCAGGGGATCTGGGGGATATGGAATGTTCTCCAGGTATTAGGTAAACTACACTCCTTTTATAACTAATAAGAGAAATGTAGTTTACTTACATACATATTTATTATTATTTGAATGAACGTTAATTTTTTATTTTGCTGTAATCCAATTTTAATAATATAATATATAATTGCTATGTTTTAGTCAAAATAATATTATTTATTAGTTGATTAAACTTGAAGAAAATGAAATATTATCAGCATTTTTGAACACAATAAAAAAAATGTACTTCATTATTCATGTTTCTTTGGTCCTTTGTTGTATTAGTTTAAAGTAAAAATAACTTTTTTTACTGATAATTTAAAATAATATTTGCCATATGTTCAATTTTAACTTATAAAAAAACAACATAAATAGTAGATTACTTGAAGAACATTTCATGTTTCTCAAACCATTTGATGAACATTATTTTATGTTGTTTTAAATGTAATATACTTACAAAATAACATTCAAATACATGACGAAGTATTTTATTCTATAATAATTTTAGTTATCATACCATACTAAATAAAATTTCCATTAAGTCACAAGTTATAAAGCATGGTGCACACAATAAAGTATAGCTTATTCAATCATCTATAACTGCTATTTATTGAACGCTAATTAAGTACAAGAAACATGGAATGTCCTTCGGGTACACCACCGCTACATATTTCTTATTGATTGTTTTTATTTTATTATTTTATTTCTTTTTATGCTTTTATATCTTAGTTTCTCTGATCTTTTTTCTTACTTTTCTATGTAGGAGTTAAATTTAATATATTTTTAGTCATCCAAATTTAACATTAATTTTGATATTAAGTATGTTTTTTGGACATTTATCATATCTTTGCACTCATTTCACAATTTTAAATTTTTTTTAGTCTTATGGTTATTTTCTTTAATCTCATTTTAATTTTCCCAAATAACAAGTTGTGATCCGTTGGTATGTCTGTTCTAGTTTAAGTTTTCACTGTTTTTAATGAGTTTTTGTACTTTCTGTTTATGTAAATATAGTCTATTTGATTTCGCGTTATTCTATATTGAAGGTGGACAGGAGATGATCAAGTGTATAATCTTCTCTTAGACAGATCAAAGAATATATTGGCAATGATAAAATTAGAAATTGAACTGAAAATTATGTTCTTTTAATTAGTTAGTTAAACATGAAGAAATAAAGAGAGGTACAAGGATTTTTGTACGCAATTAAAAATACCTAGTTAGCCCAGCACCTAGAAGAAATTCCACGTTCTTTTATTGTTAAAAGATATTTATCATTTCTGTGTTGTATAAGAATAAAAAATTAGGGAAAAGAAAGGTCACACAAGGGGGTCTGGGAGTCATGGAATGTCCTCCAGGTACATTGCTATTTACGAATTGCTAATTGCATCCAAATATCCTGATAACACTTCATTTCTTCAAGTTTAATCAACTAATTAGAGGAGTGGAATGTTTGCTGAATTTAAAGAATTAAAGAAGGATCACCAAAGAGTCTGGGTTATGGAAGGTCCTCCAGGTCCTCTACAAACTATGTATTACTAATTGTGTCCAAATATCCTGATAATACTCTTCATTTCTTTAAATTTAACCAACTAATTAGAAAAACGTAGTTTATAATAAACCTGAAGGATATTCCATGCCCCCCAAACAACCTAGTGGTTCTTTTGTTACGTTGTTTTTTCTTTGTTTCAATAGGAAGATGTTAAGTGAATTTAAACAATAACAGAAGAACCACCAAAATATTAAGGTACATGGAATGTCCTCCAAATACACTGCAAACTATATTCTTTCTACGTAAAAATCAGTGTATATGGAGGACATTCCATGTCTTCGAGACCACCTGGAGCTCTTTCTTTTACTTTGTCTTTTACTCTATTGAAACAGAAAGATGTTTATTAGTTTTTAAAAACAAGAGAAGGAGCATCAAGGGGTCTGGAGAACATGAAATATCCTCCAAGTACTGTGTAAACTACACTTTTCTTATTAGTTGATTAAACTTTAAGAAATGAAGGGTATTAGGATATTTGGACCCAAATAGAAGTGGTGCTTTTTATTTGATTGTTTAAATTAAGTGAACATCTCTATTGAAACAGAGTAAAAACAATATAAAAGAAAGATCACATAGAATGTCCTTCAGATACTTGACAAACTGCGTTCTTTTTATTAACTGAGTACATAGATAATGAATTATCTGAATAACATTTCATGTTTCTCAAACCCCCTAATAGTCTTTTTTTTTTAATTGTTAAAAATCATTGAACATTTCATTGTTGTGTTAGAATAAAAGAGTTTCTGTAAGTTTAATCAGTTAATAAGAAGAGTGTAGTTTATTAAGTACCTGAAAGACACTCCATGTCCTCCAGACTTTTTGATAGTCTTTGTTTTACATTGTTTTTGTAGCAATAAAAAAAAAGAACTACCAGAAGATCTGGAGGACATGGTTTAATCAACTAATTAAAAGAATGTAGTACCTAGAGAACATTTCATGTTCTCTGGTTATTCTTCTTTTAACATATTTTTTGCTTTATATCAACATATAATAATAATAAAACAAAGAATACCAAACTTGAAAAAATAAATAATGTTTTCATTCAGGATATTTCCATTAAATTAAGAGCACGTAAATAGTAGAATGACCGGAGGGCATTCCATTTAAATTAGAATCTTTGATGTTTCTTTTATTATTGTTAAAAATCAATAAACATTCTAATATCGAAATAAACTAAAAACAACCTAAAAAGAGACTATTATTAAATCTCGACTACACTCTTTTAATTAATTGGTTAATCTTGTAGAAATAAAGAATGTTATCAAATTTTTGAATAGAAAGAGCTCTGATAGCTTTTTCTAATTGTTTAAAATTAGAAATTCTTACTTTATTGAAACAGAATAAAAAAAATCACCTTTAGAAAGTTTAAAAAAAATTCTAATAATATTTATGTTTTTTTGAAGTACGAACTAATTAGAAGAGTGCAATTTATATAGTACTTGAAGAACATTCTATGTTTGTGAATTTAAAAACTAGTAAACATTATGAACACATAGAAGTAGTTCTCCTGGAGGATATTCGATGTCACAAACTCCCTGGTCTTCTTTCTTTTATATTTTTTTTACTATGTTCCTATAAAGGGATGTCCACTAAACTTGAACGATAAAATAAAGAGCACCGGGGAATCTGGGGGATATGGAATGTCCTCCAGGTACTCTACAAACTACACTCTTCTTATTAGTTGGTTAAACTTGAAGAAATGAAGAATGTTATTAGGATATTTGGATACAATTAGGAATATGTAGATAGCAGTCCACCTGGAGGACATTCCATGTCCCCCAGACCCCCTGGTGTTCCTTCTTTTATGTTGTTTTTTACTCTGTTTCAATAAAAGAATGTTTACTGGATTTAAACAATAAAAAAAGGACTATCAGGGGGTCTGGGGAACATAGAATGTCCTCCAGGTACACTGTTGCTCATACACTGTCTATTACGTATAAAAATTCAAATAACACTCTTCATTTCTTCAAGTTTGTTTAATAATTAAAGAGAACATATTTTAAAGAAGACATGAAGTATTTTTTATATCTCATTAGCTTCTTGATGAAAAGTGTTATCAGGATATTTAGATACAATTAGGTGTACGTAGAAAGCAGTGCACATGCAGGACATTCCATGTCTTCCAAACCCCCTGGAGCTCTTCCTTTTCTTTGTTTTTTACTCTCTTGAAACAGAAAGATGTTTATTAGTTTTTAACAACAAGAGAAGGATCATCAGGGGGTCTGGAGAACATGGAATGTCCTTCAGGTACTATGTAAACTACACTTTTCTTATTAGTTGATTAAACTTGAAGAAATGAAGGATGTTATCAGAATATTTGGATCCAAATAGGAGTACGTAGTAAGCAGTGCACCTGGAAGACATTCCATGTTCGCCAGACCCTCTGCATGATCATTTTAACCCTGACATCTTATATACATGAGTGTCAGAAAAGTTGTCCATCTTCAAATTTATTTTGAGATTTTTTGTGTTAGTTAAATATTTAGTTAAGTATTGTATGTATCACTTCTTAGATATACAGTTATATATGGCTTCAACAATACAAAAAAGGGACCACCAGGGGGTCTGGGGGACATGGAATGTTCTTCAGGTATTTTACAAACTACACTTTTCTTATTAGTTCATAAAACTTAAAGACATGTTGTCAGGACACAATTAAAAATACGTTGATAACAGTGTACCTGGAGGACATTCCATGTCCCCCAGACCCCCTGGTGTTCTTTCTTTTATGTTCTTTTTACTCTGTAGAAGAACCACCAGGGGATCTGGAAGATATGGAATGTCCTTCAGGTGTATTATAATCTTTGTTTTCCTGTTTCTGTCCAAAAGTCTTGATAACAATCTTCTTTTCTTCAAGTTCGATTAAGTAATAAGAAGAATATAATTTGTTGAGTACCTGAAGGACATTCCATGTCCCCAAACCCCTTGGTGATTCTTCTTTTATTATTTAAATTCAGAAAACATCCCTTTATTAAAACAGAGTAAAAACAACGTAAAAGAAGGCCCACCAGAGGGTCTGGGGGGGTCATGGAATGTCTTCAAATTTGACCAACTAATAAGAAGAGTGTAGTTTGCATAGTACCTGAAGGATATTCCATGTCCTCCAGACCCTCTGGTGTTCTTTCTTTTATTGTTTAAATTCAGTAAATATCCCTTTATTGAAACAGAATAAAAAAACAACATAAAAGAAAGATCACCAGGGGGTCTGAGGGACATGGAATGTCCTCTAGGTATTCAGCAAACTACACTCTTCTTATTAGTTGGTTCAATTTGACGAAAAGAAGAATATTATCAAGATATTTGGGCGTAATAAGTAATACTTAGATAGTAGTACACCTGGAGAACATTTCATATCTCTCAAGCTTCTTAGTGGTCTTTCTTTTATAATGTTTTTACTTTATTCCAGCACATGGATGTTTATTGAATTTAATCAATAAAATATAGACTACCAAGGAGTCTGATAGAGTATTATAAATCACCATCGAATGTCTTCCTGTTACTTTTAAAACTGTTTCTTATTAGTTTAGTACATTTCAAATGAAATGGAGGACATTTTGTGGTAGTACTTAAAATACAGAATAAGATAAAGGAAATACTACCGAGAGATTTGAGAGATATAAAATATTTTCTAAGCATACTTGGAGGACGTTCTGTGTTCCCCAAATCCTCTGGTAATCTTTCTTTTATTTTTGAAAATCAGTAAACATTTTTATGTTAGAAAAGAGTATAGAAAAAAATACAGTAATGATTTTAAGAGACATAAAATTAATTCATAAATTATATTTCAGAAGAAAAGACATGACTTCACTACATATTAATTTATACTAAAAAAGTAGTTTTGCAATTCAAAAAAAAATAATTTGATAACAATTATTGTAATTTAAGAGAGTTAAGAGTTAAATTAGATATACAAATAGGAGTATTTTTAAATTTTAATTTTTTGATATTTTTAAGTTTGTATTTCTATATGACATTTTATGTATTTCATTTACGTTCTTTTTCTATCATTGAAAGTCCATGGAATGTCCTCTAGGCGTACTACAAACTGTACTTTTCTTATTAGTTAGTTAAACTTGAAGAAATGAAGAATGTTATCAAGATTTTTTGATACAATTAGAAGTACATAGAAAATAGTACACCTGGAGGACATTCCATGTCCCCCAAATTCTTTGGTGGTCCTTCTTTTATGATGTTTTTACTTTATTTTAATAAAGAGATGTTTACTAAATTTAAACAATAAAAGAAGGACCACTAGGAGGTTTGGGAGACATGGAATGTCCTCTAGGTACTCTGTAAACTACACTCCTCTTATTAGTTGGTTTAACTTGTAGAAATGAGGAGTGTTATCAGGATATTTGGACACAAGTAGAAGTACGCAGATAGTAATTCACCTGGAGAACATTGCGTGTCCCCCAGACTCCTTGGTGGTCTTTTGGTGGTTTTTACTCTCTTTCAATAAAAAAATGTTCACTGAACTTAAACAATAAAATAAAAACCTTCAAAGAAAAATAAATAAACATTCATATGTTGTAGTTAAGTTAAAAACGAAGTAAAAAAAAGATCACCAGAAGGGGTCTGGAGAACATGAAATGTCTTCCAAGTGTACTGTTATCTAGGTACTCTTTATTCTGTCCAATATCCTGACAACATCCTTCGTTTCTGCAAGTTTAACCAACTAATTAAAAGAGCATAGTTTGCAGTGCACCTGGAAGACATTCCATTTCTCCCATTAGTCTCTCTTTGACTTTTTTTAAATTTTATTCCAACAAAGAGATGTTTACTAAATTTAAATAATAAGAATAAAAAGTACCTAGATAACATTGTTTAAGTAAAAATTCTGTTTTTTGTACTTCTTTGTAATATTTTTATTATTTTATATTTCCACTACACTACATGTTTCGCCAGCTACTGCTGGTTTCTTCATCCTCTTGTCTCTTATGTTTCCCATTTTTGAGTTGTTTTTGTTTCTTTTTTATCATTTTATCTATCATTGCTGCATTATATTCATTGTTATAAGCTATCTGCTTCAATGCATTCCTTTCTACATCAAATGATATTAGTCTACTTTCTTTTGGTATTCTTAGTGTTTTTAATTGCTCTGCAAGCTGCAATGAATTCTTTGTGGAGTATTTTGAATCATATTTTATTATTTTTGGTAATCTTGCACTAATTATCTTCGCTAG
>JAUIMW010002692.1:0-10378 GCA_033557785.1 Enochrus cinctus | reverse complement strand
CTTGCTTTTAATAGCTCATATAAATAACCTGCCTCAAGAAATAAGCAAGGCAGAAAGGACAATCATTTATGCGGATGATACAAAATTTATTGTAACCTCAAAAAATACAAACGATCTTCAACACCAAGAAGAAGAAGTACTGACAATAATCTGGAAGAATATCTGTCTACCTGAGCATTGTATATTTAAAAAACACCTTAAACTGCCAATTCATAATATAATACTTTACTTTACTAAATGAGAGAATGGTTTACCTCAGATTGGAACTTAAACCGTTCAAAATGTCAATTTTAAACATATATGCACCCACAGAAAATGAGGATGTGAAGTAAAGGATGACTTTTATGACAGTAAAGAGGAGGCAATAGGGACACTATCAAAACAAGACATGATCATAGTTCCCCAAACATGGAAACATACACGGAGATAGACTACATACTAATCTTTGAGAGAAGGAAGACTAATGTTAAGGATGTGAGGACTTATAGAGGTGCATGTGCGGACAACGATCATTTCCTGGTTTCGGTTACAATGAGACAAAAAATAAGAAGAGACATATAGAAGAAAGAAAACATATGGCATCTAATGAAATTGGACAGAGAAGAAATTAGACAAAAATATGTAGAGATCCGATTAGAGGACAAGAGAAAGAGCAAGGAATATAGCAGAATTAAGAGGAGATAAAAAGGTGCATTCATAAGATTGTAAGGGAGATCATGATAACAGAGGGAAAACCAAGCAAAGACTAGTATAATTAGAGCTGTATAGAAATAACCGATAAAAATTCATATGAGAGGATTAGAATAGAAGCAAAAAATAACCCATAAGGAAAGCACAGTGGGCATGGATGGATGACCAAATAAGAGAGATGGAACAAGAGAGCTACAGTCGAAATACAAAGACCTTTTACAAGAAGATTAGCCAGCTAGGGAAAAAATATATAGGTAGGACAATAGGCATAAAAAATAAGCAGCAGACAGATGGTAGAACGTGAAGAAGAATACAGAGAAATCTGGAAGCAGCACTTTAGAGAGTTGCTTTGGAATGAGGCGGAGGGAATGGAAGAGAGAAAAGATGAATTGAGCAAGGCAACAAAAATGAGAGTATACAAAACAGTTATATTGACAACAATGATGTATACTGCAGAGACGATGACAGTGACAAAACACAAGAGGAAAGCCTAGGAGTACAGGAGACAAAGATAATGAGGAGAATACTTAAACCTTGAGCTAGATGAAGTTGATGTGGTGAGGAGAATTAACAGACAAAGTGTGAAGTGGCTCGGGCATGTATACGGGATGAAGAGGGAGATGAGTCAGACCAAGGTCTACCTGGATGAGCGATGTTGGGATGGTGTTGGGCGGGACCGGCATTACAGAGAGGCAGAATAGGACAGGAAACCAAAAGTAGTGGAAGAAAATAAGTGATGAAGTTTAGGAAAATTGGGACTGATTCACCCCACAATATACTTCATATTAATCCAATTTTGTTTAAGATAATGACACATAAAATAGATATAGTATTTTTAATTTTAGACGTTAACGACATTGTTAAAATTACAAGATAGCCCTTACTTAAGCTCTGCATATGGAAGTGTTTTGAAATATTCATGATGTACCGGTAGTATATACAGTACTAAAGGCCTTGGTCTTGGTATAAAGGCGCCTGGGCGGTTTTTTCAAATTTTAGCGGTCTTTCAGGACGTGTAGGTAATAAATTTACAGTGTAAAAATGTAAAATGAATTTATAATGTGTTCCACATTGTGTTATTACTTCATAATAACCCTGTGGTATGTACAGAAATACCATTTCTATGATGCCAAAATCTGCATCGTTCGAAAGATATGAATGCTCCATGAGTGAGTTTTTGTAAATCAAAAAAAGTATTTATCAGGATTTTTTGATGCCAGAATTTTATCTTCTTATAATGCTTTTCTTGCTAATTCTGCATCTTTCAAGTGAACATTATATCTTTGTTCAACAATCATGAATTCAATAAATTCGTGGTTAGTTAGATCATGCAGTTACAGGTACAAGTTATTCGAAATCCAGTTATCCGAACTCCGGATATCCGCAGGCATATTTCTAAGAAATTTAAAGTAAATTATTAAAATTGGGGATATGTAATAGTTTATAAATGATTGATATATCATGTCATTCAAATTTACGACACGTTCTAATTTTGAAAAAAAAATAACTCAAACAATAGTCACAATGCATTACCAGATGACTAATTCTTTACCACAAAAATGTCTAAAAGACAATTTATGAACATAATTTCTTTTAAAATTTAACCTTTTTCTGTTTGTTTATTCAATTCTTTAATGAAAACGCTTCGATATAGGTTTTTTTTTGATAAATTTAATTTAATTTTTAATAGTAAATCACAATGAAAATTGCATTTTTCAATACGGACTAGTAATGCAGCCTTTATTTAAGATACTGGCTCAAGCCGGTTCTGCAGTGTCCATTGCAGCAGATATAATTATTATGAGGTACAATTTCCACAGGAACAGTTTACGCATGCTCTAAATTATCGATGTGTTTGTTGTGCATGAAATTCCGTCCTTGTCTTATACACACGATACGCTGAGTGCCGGAGTGCAACTGCCCGCCAAATACCATTCAAACCTTCTATCAAGCGCGAGAATAATGTTAAAATAATTTGTGCTTATTAAAGTTTGCATTCGTCTTACTTTTGTGTTAAATAGTGGTTATTTTAAAGAATACCAAATTCGGATAATACATTGCATTTATTACTCATGTAAGTACCAGCGTTATATGTATTCTTATCTGCACATTCCCGCAATTCTTAAACATTTTGGTTTAACAATATTCACGTGATGTCTACTATAGCGAAAACAACCTTTAATTAAAAATTGTACCAAACTTTTAAGAAGATTTTTAATTTATACATTTTTTAAATTGCTCCTTAGTTTTTAAATATTTTTTAATATACAGATATTCTAATTCTACTTGTTATTATAAGAATTATGCGTCATTATAAGTTAATTACTCATAGCAATAAAAAAATTTTACATAAATATAGATTTGGTAGATTAATTTATATTATAAGAAAAGTTATTTTTTTAAAGAAAATTACAAAAAATAGTGTTTGTGTACGAATATTTGATACATTTTTTATACTTTACAGGCTTAAATTACAAATATTCACTCTTGCAAAACTATTATATGAACTGCGAGCAGTGAAGGGGTGCAATAATTAAAAATATTAACCAGTTTGGACAATACACGTGAGATAGTGTGATACTCTCGTAGCGAAATCATGTGATTATTTGTCATGTGATGTTGGGTAGCAAATTCGGTACACATCATGTAACCCAAAACAACCAACAAACAAGACGCAAGTGCATATTAGTAAAATAACAAAAAAGTTGTACATGTTTTTACTTTTTTCCGCAAAAGGGAATGTTTTTGACCTTTGACTTTCCTGCCAAGCATATTCTCAGTTAATCAATAATAGCGTGTGGAAAAGATGATTTGAAATTGTTCATAAAAATAATGCACATTATCATAAGTTAGTAACCCGATATTTTAATGCTCGTTAAATTGGACACATTAATCTTTTAATGGCCCTCAAAAGATATTATTAATTATAGGTTATTATAACAAATACTTATTTACCAGTCTTTAATATTTTAATAATATTTGTTGCATATGATCTCGAAAGTTTTATATATTATATATAAAAAACCCAATATACAAAGTATTATTATTATTATTAAAAAAAATACATGCAAAAGTATATCCATCGTGGTATACCTGGAGGGCATTCAATGTTTCCCCAGCAAAGCTTTGAGAAATCTCATCTTTACGTACGTTTAAGAATGCAAGACAGTTTAATATAACTATTCAAAGACAAATTCATTGTAAGTTTTTTATTCTTGTTATTTTTTTAATATGTGTTCCTCGATTTGATGTTCAACCCCGAAATAGTCTCTGTACATTAAATGAGGTCATTAAATAGCGGCTGTGTTTTTGAAAATTTTGTTTGGCAGTCACGAAAATATTTTGTTATAAATTAACATGTGGTATACGTCAGTTTAAAAGCAGATTTCCCCGTATCGATCTACAATGTACCTTTATTTTTCAAGGTTGTAATAATTGGAGCACGATTTGTAAACTACAAATAACGTGCATAGGTAGACGTTTGTTATAATAAAACACGTTTTATGAACTGATTATTTTTGTTTTACCGAATTTTATTTCAAGTAAAGTAAACTTTTTTTATATGTTAATTAAACTGTTTCGTCTGTGTTTAAATTACGTTCTTTTTTGTTTGATTTTTATAATTTGTTTATTAAAGATAAAAATATCGACTAATGAATCAGTGACCCTACCTTGTCGTTGTTTGAACACTATGTTGCTAATTCCCTTTTGATTTTTTATTATGTTTATATTAAAGGTAGCTAGCCTGGCAAAAACTCAAATATAGGAACTCTCTATATATAAACAAAATAACACAAGCATAGACTAAAATTTTAAAAATTAAAAAAACAGCAAGAAATGAAACGTTTTATTAAAAATCAATTTCTTGACCTTACTTTTAAAGGTTTGCATTGAAAAATATTTACTGTTAAATCTTTTATTATGATGTTGGAATACAGTAGCCACTCTTTTAAAATTTCGTAAATTATGCATTGAAAATTTTATTCCTAGTATAACACCGAATTCTGGGAGAAATTGCCCTTTTCTTATAAGAGAGTCCATTGAAGATATATATAAATTATTGGCTTGATGATATTAAAACCATATATTTTTTTGACTTGTGCCATTTTACATGTGCGATGGATGATCTTTTGAATAACACTATGCAGAATAAAATTTGTATTTCGTCCGGGAGACGTATTATTTAATGGACAAGTTTTTGTTACTTGTATATTTATTTATTTTTCCATTTATGACAAATTAACAAGAAATAAAAAAAAAATAACGCGGAATTAATGAAAACAAATTTTATTTAATGTGACTTCTAGTACTGTGGAGATTTTGATAGTAATTCGATTTGTGTAGTGCTTAAACGCAATTGATATGTTGACCGAGAAATTTTTTCTTAAATCTGCCCTGTTTCTCTCTCTTTGAGATCCAAAAGTTCCATTTGAAATCCTGATTTCAGGGACAGAACAGGGCGAATAAATAAAAATAAATATTTTCCTTGAAATCTAGAAAGCATCTTTCAAATTCTGAACAAAAAAACTATATTTACAACAATAACTAAATCATTTTAGAGATGTTTATATTTTGATCAACTCCTCGAACAAATATTGATAATTGCGAAATTTAGGAAACCGAGTTTATCGTAAGCAAATTCATCGAAAAATAATTTATCGAAAACAAATTCACCGAAAGCAAATTCATAGAAAGCAAATTCATAGAAAACAATTCGTCGAATGAGAAATTCAACTAAAATTATTATTTCGACCTCTCCTGTTGTGAGCGACAGCATGTGACGTGAAAAATTATTATTTTCATTGTTTTTCTGTTTCATAATTATAATTGTTAGAAATATTACATTGTAAAAATGGAAAAATACTTAACAAAAAACTATAAATAATCCCAAAGATCGTAATTTTACGTCCGTAGTATGTGAAGTATTTAATAAAAAAATTAGCTGAAAACTCCAATTTAAATGATCATGGTCAAAAACTACAAACATTTTGCCATAAATGCCAACAAAATAGTAAATATTTGTTCATCTAAAATAAGATCACACAAAAAATCCACTTAGGAAAAAAATCATATTACTATGAGCTAAGTAAATTAACGATAAGTTCGTAATTAAATGTTCATAAAAGAATTCGTTTCAAATTTTTTGTTTGCATAAACTATTTGAATATTTTGCAAATTTATTATTAATAAAAAATGTAAAAAATAAATTGTTTTCATACTATACATAAAAAGTTAAAAGTAACGCAATTAGATTTTAAACATTTAGTTTTTATAGAATAATAAAACACATTTAAATAAAAACAAGTAATACAGGAAATTTAATTGAAATTGTAATGAATGCTATAAAAATTTAACGTAGTTTATAGAATGACAAAAATATTAATAGTCTCAAATAGTTATTTAAAAATAAAATTAAAATCGATTTCATAACAATTAAAAGTCCCTCACAGCTGGTATCGAAAATTTGATATTTCAATGTATTCTTCACATTCATTGATAAATTATCAACAAATCTCAATATGCTTCGCCGCGACAGAGGAATTGACTCGATGATATTCTTATTTAATCCTACATTCTTTAACCAATTCTTCATTTGAGTATTTATTTTTATTATAATTTACATATTTCATTTGATAACGTCTTTTTAAATTAATAATTACAGCGATAATTTTATTGCAAATTAAACATAAAACATTACGACGGCCATTTATCTTGAAAAATTATGTTTTCCAAATTATCTTTTAGTTAAATATTAATTTAATCATTCATTTGCTAAATGGCTTCGATGTTAAAGGATAATTGTTCGACAGTATCTAAATTATCAAAAAAGGGTTAAAAATATTTATTTATTATTTCTTCTAAAAATCAGGCTCCCTTCTCAGGACACTTGTCAATTTTCTACTGGAAAAAAAAGTAGTGGTGAAAAGCCAATAGATAATAATGTCCCGAGAAAGGAAAACCTTGAATTCCCGAAACGTGGTCCAAATTAAAATAATTTTTAAGATAACGAGGATGTGTTTTATTTAAAAAAAAACATGAAATATTTTTTGGTGGTTTTCCTTCCATTTCATCTAATCATATTGGTTGATGATCATATCAGCTTATATAATTTCTTATCAGACCAGTTTAGATATATTATATTTAAAAATTATAAGCAAACAAAAAATATTATAACAATATTTAAATATTTTTTTGATATTGGTGACACACTTTTGTCGTACAAATTTTTAGATATTCATTAAAAAAAACATATATAGTAAAGTAAGTCTTTAAAACATTTTATTTCCCCAATGAAAAAGGATATGTGCTTCCTTTTAGTCATAGTCACCTTTTAGAGAAGGTCTTCAATTGATTATAAAATTCGCCAATAATATTCAAAGCAAATTAAGCCGGCATTAATAAAATACAACCTTAGTGGACTCGTAATATGTCGGTCACGCACAGTGCTTGTTGTTTGTTAAGTGGCATTGAGTAGCTAAAACATCAAGGATGTGACCACTATAACGTCATATTATTCTCATCATAGACATGTTTGTCAGAGTTTATACCATTTTAGAGAATTATACACTACAACATGATGCAGTTATGCTCATTAACGAACCAGAAATAAACAATTACTTACATAAGCTAATTAAATAATCATATGATCCCTAGCTATTAAAAAAACTTTTTTAATGTGTGATGCTAATTTGAAACTTAAATATATTAAACAAATACAGATTTGTTTAATCCATTTCATGAAACCAAAAAATTAAATTAAATAAATTCTATTATGCAGGTAGTTTACTACTGATTTTGTTATTAACTATGTCAAGTAAAATTTTAATGACGGAGAGCGACCGAGATAATGGCATTAGCATGTCAAGGTTTCTAAATAAGAAATGGATAACCGCAAGACATTATGTTGGGGGTCAATCCAGGCAACTTTTTATTTTTGTTATCGATTAATACTAGGCCAGCCCCTAGTCAGCCACGTTTATTCTTCCAACAGTGACCTAGACCCATCACGAACATGTAAAATAATTATAAGCGATAGGATAAAAATCAATTTACTTTGCAAACATAACAACACAAACATCAATTGATTTGACACAGTACCCATAAAGTATGCATGTAGATAACAAAGTTAAATTTAGACAGTAAACATTAAAAATTTGTTTACTTTTCATTAGCTCAAATGCCTTTTATTTTAATGCTATTGAACATCTTATTTTTTCTTTTTAATCAGTACTTGATATGCAAAAAAATAAAAAGGAAATAATATATTACTATAAAATAAATAGTAATATCTAAAAATAGCAAAAAGAAATTAGGTCGAATTAACCACCCACGGTTTAATATACTATGAATTATATCTGGCTTTATTTATACATGTTATTGACTGCATGCAGCCCATTTCATGTGAGGTCATTTATGATAAATAGGGTTGTAATTTGCTTTTAGCGTTATTACTAATTGCCCTAAAAAGACGTGATTAAGTGTTGGCATTATGTACTTGGAGGTTGGAATTATTAATAAAACTTTCATTGATGTTGTCTGGCATTTACTGGAGAAATAAAATGTGCGCCTATTCAATTGTCTGCAGTCAACAGTCTTATTGAATAATATGATGTGTGGGTGCGAGTAAATTATCTAGTTTCAGGTTGCGGGATGTGCTGGAAAGCTATTATCACAGAACTGCTTATTGCTCTCTTTTATAGAACAGTATTTGCTATTATATAGTGTATATGCTTTATAAGTTGTTTTTTAATCTTGGAGTAGCGCATGATAAATACCTACATACATAACAAGTTATCTTATACATAATAAACTATACTATTTTTACTCATAATTTTGCTGAAAATATTCTTCTAAAACTTATTTTCATTGAGAAATGTAAAACGACCTTGCTGATGTTCAAAATGAAATAATCGATAACTTCGTCCTGTTTACAATCATTATCTAGTTAACTCATTAGAATTTGCTTTATGCCAATTCTAACTCAAGAAAATGTGTTATAGGCGAAAAATCTCATTAATGATGTTCTAAATTTAAAATAACTGTTGCATAATAAAGATGCACTTTTTGTACAATGATGTAAGATAGTTCAAGGTTTAGCATAACTCATTTAATTATAATCAACAATGCGATAATATTAACTTCTATGGAAATTGTTTTCACACTCGTAGCGTTGTAACTTAATTTTTATTGTTAACTGAATATTTAGAAGCAGACGATAATCAGCGGGCATTAAGATTGAATTGTAAATTTATGGCATATCAAAAACTACATACAAGATAAGAAACAAGTTTGTTTGATTTGTTTTCACACAATATAATTACATATATTTACATTTATTTTTATCGCAAGTATTTCATAATTACTAAACAAATAGCAAATAAGAGATGCACTAAATAATTAAGAAAACTATTATTTAACTAGAGCTCGTGACCGTGACGCCATGAGAGCAATGAGACTTCTTGCACAACGTAACGCACCTGCAACTAAATAATTCATATGTTTACTTGTTTAATGGTAAATCATTATTTCTTAGTTAATTTGTTTAATAGATGGGTAGGCATGGGCGACCTTTGGTTAGCACTGCTTTTATTTTAATTTTTTTTAAAGTAATAGTTGAGCGACGTTGATTTGGAGTTGATTTGGAATTGTTGAAACTCGAAAACATATAACGTTCTGCATAAAGAAAACAACGATAATGATGCTAAATAAATGTCGTATTCAAAATTAGTTACGGATAATTTTGCTATCGACCAAAAAGATATACACCTACACTTATACCCACACTAATGTAAGCAGTGCAGTGAAAGTAAACAATAATAATTAAATTGGTTGTTGAAAATTTAAATTAACAAAAAAGTCTCTATCGTTAAGGTAAAGCATCGAATAAGAACAACCTATAGATAGTAGATACTTCTTCCTCAATGGGTAAAGGAAAAGGAAACTTGATTCTGTAATATAATAATTGGTTGTTTCCTAATTTAAAATAATACAGTTAAAAGCAAGTTTCATTGTTTATGATTTATTGACAAAAATATATAATTTGTTTAAATAAACTGTAATTATTACACTTTTAGCACATTTAATGGTTTTAACGTCTGAAAAATGAAGTAAATTTTTGAACAAATATTTACAGTAGAAAATTTAATTAAACAATTTATATATAACAAATTATTATTATTACAGTTTACATAAAAATTTTGTTATAAATCCAAAGAACCATGCCACTTTATGCAGAGAATTTCTATTTTCTTTTTCATCCAATCGCAGGCAACATTGGATAGTTAAACAGCGGTTATGCAGAGTCTACACTTTATTAAAATTAGATTAGTATTTATTGGTTTTGTGCCCAAGTATGTGTATTTCTGGGTACCCGGAATGATCCTTTCGTCTTGCAACTGATGGAGTTCTGCTTCTGATCATATGCAAATATATTTCGTTATTTTGCTCTCCACACGCAGTAACTCAAAATTGGTTCAACAAGAGCGCTGTAGACAATTTTAATTTGAATAAAATTTAGGAGATGGAACACTAGATAGATTTCAGAGAATCCAAAATGCTAATACACACACCCCTACTAATCATAATATAGTATTACATTCTCAAAACTCCACTAACGAATTGGAGAAGCTAGGTAGCGCTCCAATCAAGATTAAAAAGAATTTGAATTTTTCCAAGACACTACAAAGAA